>CM031951.1:1380000-1495000 GCA_018749465.1 Paracanthobrama guichenoti | reverse complement strand
ATAGATAGATAGATATTGGACCCATTACACTCTTAAAAGGTTTTTAATTGGTATTGATGGTTCCATGAAGAATCTTTCCATTGCTATTATATAATTGTAATGATCTAATTTATTGTATAATAGACCTACATGTTTTGAAAACATTTTCAATGAGTACTAAGTAGGGGTTGAATGACGTAAGTCATGTTGTCGATGACGTCATTAATGACCAGATAAGCCTGAACCTCGAGCTGAGACACGAACATTGTCTTAATGCATTGTCTTAAAATGACAGCAGCCGAATATTCCTTATTTTGTTCATTTAAATCAAACAACAACAAAAAAAACTACTAAGAAATCACTCACTGCTCTTGACTGAATAACTTTTGTAAGTTAATAAGGATTAATCTTTATTTCATTTATACAGTGAAGATATATATATATTATATTATATGCAGTGTTATTTTACATTTGATCCAATTTCTGTACCTGAAAACTACAGTTAGACCTACCTGAAAAGCACTAATTATTTTATTTGTATCTTATCTCTATTGTATTTCCTTGTGCTATTTCTTGTAGTTTGATTATTTGACAGTAGTCTTTTTTTCCTGAACATTCCATACCGAATTGTATGGAAACCATGACCCTAAAGCCGTGATGCAAACTAAACTAGGGATGCACCGATAGCACTTTTTAAGCAAATGCAAGTACATTTGGGTACTTGCTGATACCTTTACAGTTCTTCTAACAATGTTTTATTTTCATCAGATGTTTTTCACTTTCTGACTGTAACAAAGTAATGACGACATTTTAACATTCAACTTGGTGTTTTCCTAAACAAACATGGCATTGAGGCCCATTTCATATAAATGTTACCTGTAACACATTCAGTGGCTTTCTGTACCACAAAAACGGTATCAATATCAATATATATATATGAGCAAGGTGAGGGAGGATTTTGAAAGCTTACACAACTTTTCCGTTTTCTTACATTTCATGTCAAACTAGTATAACAATTAAGCTTGCTTAGGCTTGTTATACTACCGGTTATGAGGGACAATCAATACGGTATGAAATTTTATAGCGGATTAAAGGAGAAACATTACGAATTAAACTTACTTTTCACTTGAACAGTTGCTTCACTGTGCGCATCATACACTGAAATAAATTAGCTGATCTTTTCTGCTACTATCACTCGTATCGTGTGGATAAGTGTTATTAAAAATGGTGTTGAGTCTAAATTGGTACATTTTGCCACTTAGCAGTGTGTTCATTAGGGTTATTCTGACACTGCTGACAGCATGTGAGGATCTATTTTTAACCAGCACAGATGGAATAGTGTGATATACAGGCTAGTTTACCGGTCCTGTAGGCTGGATTGATGCAGCTGGCAAACGGGGAGGCATCATCATTCCTGGCATCATAGGTGGCATCATGGCTGGCATCTAAGAAAAGAGTTTCATGAAAAATTAATGTGAACTGCTAATTTCCCTCCTACACTGCACATGGGGGGAGAAGGCTTGCACTGAGGGGAGTAAAAGCTTTTGCTCTGTAGTCTCCAATCCCTCAGTCATTACAGTCTGATCCTCACAGCCAAAAACATCCACTGAAACACCATACATCTCTCTCTCTCACACACACACACAGCTGGAGAATCAGGTCCAATAAGGCAATACTACCACAATCATATCAATGATATTACATGTCTATATTCAAGTTCAAGACTACCAAGCACTTCTTCTCATCTCCGTATAGAGTGGTGCAGGTATGACATCACTTTGTAGACCAAAACACAGAAGTGAGTTAGCATTTTAGTATTTCAGTTCCCTCGTCCCAAAGTCAATGGGTTTTTTGAATGGGGTTTTGGTGAAATGGTTGAAATAAGGCCTGTGGTGAATATAAGCTCAAGACGTTACTTAACAAGTGGCAAATGAGACTACAGAGGCTGTCAGGGAGGTTAAACGTCATCAAGCCGAACAGGTAAACTCAGCTTCGTTATGCTTATAACTCTACTCTTATAAACTAGTCTAACTCAAAAGTTTCAGAAAAATGTTTTGAGATAAAAACTGAAAGAGTTGTCGAAAGCTTAGTGATGGTGATGTAAAAAAAAAAAATAAATAAATAAATAAATAAAAAAAAAAAAAATCGCAGGACTGTGGTGTAGCCTACCTTTAACTGTGTTACTGTGTAACTTGTGTTTTTAACTGTGAATTTGCACTGTCCATGGAGCGGACCTGTTTACATTTCACTGCCGGTTGTATATTCTGTATATAACTGTGTATGTGACAAATAAAACTCTTGAATCTTGAATCTTTAGCTTTTTACTTCTGGTGACTGCATTTAGGCTTGAAAATGAATAAAAGTTGTGTTCATCTGTGAAAATTATCTTGATGGACAAAATGTGCAAGCATCATAAACGTTTGTTGATCACAGAGCTTGTTTT
Source organism: Paracanthobrama guichenoti (assembly GCA_018749465.1). Lineage (NCBI taxonomy): Eukaryota > Metazoa > Chordata > Actinopteri > Cypriniformes > Gobionidae > Paracanthobrama > Paracanthobrama guichenoti. Next base: position 1,492,578 of record CM031951.1, on the reverse strand, counting down.
TTTTTTGTGATAATCCAAAAGCCTATGGGGAAATCCTATTGGGTTTTTAATCAAGGGAACCAGTGTGATGCTAACTGGCTTACAAAGTGACATCATACCTGCACCACTCTAATAGGGTGAATCCCATATTTCATTTTAACCCCATAATTAAAAGAAGTAATTAATTGTATTTTGAATAAACAAAAAGCCTAGTTCTAGAGCCATTAAAGCTCTCTCTCTCTCTCAAGAGATTCAAGAGTTTTATTTGTCACATACACAGTTATATACAACCGGCAGTGAAATGTAAACAGGTCCGCTCCATGGACAGTGCAAATTCACAGTTAAAAACACAAGGAGGAAATTATATAGAAATAGATAAAAAAGTACTAATATATATTATATATATATATATATATATATATATATATATATATATATATATATATATATATATATATATATATGTGTCTATATCTGTAGAATTATAAATAATCAAGTCAAGAGAAGAAAAAAAAGGTAAAAAATAAGGATAAAGTGGAATAAAATAATTGAAGTAGACTGTGCAGTGAGTAAAACTGTAGACTTACAAATATGTGGTTAACAAATGTATAAAGAGTATAATGTGCAAACAGGTTTATAACAGGTTGTTACACAGTAACAATGAGAACAGAAAGTGCAGTGCAATGTCAGTGTATCGATGTTTATCCTGAAGTGAAATCACGTGATGTTAAGTTCAGGAGTCTGATGGCCTGGGGAAGAAGCTCCTCCTGAGTCTCTCAGTTTTGGCCATCAGGCTTGAAGCGCTTTACCAGATGGCAGCAGCGTGAAATGAGGGTTTGCAGGGTGATTAGAGTCCTTGATGATCTTGGTAGCTCTACCTTTGCAGCGTTTGGTGTAGACGTCCTGCAGAGACGGGAGAGCTGACCCTGAGATACGCTCGGATAAGCGCACGACTCTTTGCAGGGCTTTGCGGTCATGACTGGTGCTGTTCCCATACCACGCTGTGATGCACTGAGTTAAAACACTTTCTATCGCCCCTAAATAGAAAGTTTTCAGGATAGCTGGTGAAACCCTGAATTTTCTCAGCTGGCGCAGGTGGTACAGTCTTTGCCTGGCTTTTTTCACCTGTGTCTGAATGTGAGCAGTCCAGGTCAGGTCCTCAGAGATGTTTACACCCAGGTACTTGAAGCTGCTCACTCTCTCTACTGGTGACCCGCTGATCATGAGGGGGAGTATGTCCGTTGCTGTCTCTTCCTGAAGTCCACAATCATTTCTTTGGTCTTGCCAACATTCAGAGAGAGACAGTTGTCCTGGCACCATGATGTTAGATGCTCCACCTCGTCCAAGTATGCCGTCTCATTGTTGTTGGAAATGAGGCCCAGGACAACAGTATCATCAGCAAATTTGATGATAGAGGTGGAGCTGTGTGTGGACAAACAGTCATGCGTGTAGAGAGAGTAGAGCAGGGGGCTCAGGACACAGCCCTGTGGAGCTCCCACACTCAGGGTGATGGAGGAGGAGGTGGACTGGCCTATTCTCACCACCTGAGGCCTGCCAGTGAGGAAGTCCTCAATCCAGTGGCAGAGAGAAGGATTCAGGCCGAGATCCAGGAGTTTGGAGGTTAGCTTGGTGGGAACTATGGTGTTAAAGGCTGAGCTATAGTCAATAAATAGCAGCCTTACGTAGTTCCCACTTTTGCTGTCGATGTGTGAGTGAGGAGTGGAGGACATGAGAGATGGCATCTTCAGTCGATCCCTATTGGGACGATAGGCAAACTGAAGAGGGTCCAAAGTGTCAGGAATGAAGGAGCAAATGGTGTTTTTAATGAGTCTCTCAAAGACCTTCATGACTATAGACGTGAGAGCCACTGGACGATAGTCATTTAGGCAAGAGGGTTTACTGTTCTTAGGGACAGGGATGATGGTGGATTTTTTGAAGGAGGTGGGGACCACAGATGTAGCGAGGGGCTCATTAAAGATAGATGCAAACAACCCGGCGAGCTGATCAGCACAGGACCGCAGAACACGACCTGAAATACCATCCGGCCCGGCAGCTTTCCTGACGTCCACACGCTTGAGTGCTCTCCGAACTTCATCCTCTGAGACAGAGATCACGTGATTGTTGCTGCTCTGAGTAATTTCCTCTAACGCGCCACTTGGCGGAGTCGCGTTGCGTGCGGTTACAGTCAAAGCGGCGTAGAAAGAGTTTAACTCGTTCACGAGCAACGGGTCAGCGTTCACCTCTGCAGAGGATTTAGATCCAAAAGAGCAGATGGACCTCAGACCTTGCCACATGCGCCGCGAGTCGTTGAGTTGGAAATGAGACTCCACTCGATCCTTATAACGGAGCTTTGCGGCTTTAACTGCACGCCGCAGAGCATAACAGGACGATCTGTATTCAGTCATATTCCCTGAATAGAGACCGGCGTTGTAAGCAGCAGTGCGTGCGTTCACTGCCACGCGGATTGAATTGTCCACCCACGGTTTCTGATTTGAGAAGGACGTTATTGTTTTTGTTTGCGTGGCTTGCTCTGTAAGCGTGTCGATGAAGCAAAGCGCCACATCTGTGAACTCACTGACGCCAGCTGAACTCGCCGAACATGTCCCAGTCAACGCCATCAAGAGCTGCCTGAAGCGCGGTCTCTGAGTGGGGCGACCAACGCTTAACTTCCCCGCCTCACCGGGGTTCCTGGAGGAGCTTTTGTTTGTATTCGGGAGTGAGGAAAATGGCGGCATGATCCGATTTGCCAAACGCTGGAAGTGACCGCGCTTTATAGGCGTTCTTAAACGGGGTGTAGCAATGATCCAGTGTGTTTGCTCCTCGTGTGGGGCAGGAGACGTGCTGATGAAAGTTTGGCAGGACTTTCTTTAGGTTTGCTTTGTTAAAATCGCCCGCGACAATGAATGCCGCGTCGGGATGTTGGTTTATGATGCCACTGGCAACATCATGAAGGATAGGATAAAGCCAGCCCTGTGTCTGCCTGTGGTGGAATGTAAACGGCAGTGGCGACGACCGCAGAAAACTCCCTCGGCAGATAGAATGGGCGGCAGATGATTGTTAAATGTTCCAGATGAGGCGAGCAGGATCGCGAGAGAATGGTGATGTTCCTGGGATCGCACCATTTCTTGTTGATCATGAAGCATACTCCACCGCCTTTGGATTTACCGGCCTCGGCTGTTCTGTCCATCCGAAAAACAGAGAAGTTCTCTGACGGCGTCACAGCTGTGTCCGGGACCGCGGGCATGAGCCATGTTTCGGACAAACAGTAGATATTACAGTCTCTCATGTCCCGTTGAAAACTTATCCTGGCTCTAAGATCGTCCATCTTATTATCTAAGGATTGAACATTTGCTAGAAGAATGCTCGGGAGAGGAGGTCTGAATGCCCTTTTCCTCAGTCTGTTACGGATACCAGCGCGTTTCCCACGGTGTTTCTTGATTCTTCGCGTTGACTCTCGTCTGTCCATTGTTCAACTCGGCGTTGCGAAGAATCTCAGATGGCCACAGGATCGTGAAAGTGTCCTGAAGCAGTCCAGTGTAGAGGTAACCAATGTCCAAAAGAGTTTTGCTGTCATAGTAGATCAATGCAGATGATAAGTTTGTAAAAACTGAGAGTAAAAGAAAGTAAAATAGTAAATAAAAGCACAGTCTTCGCGGAGCGACCTGAACGGCGACCAAACACAGCGGCGCCATCTTGATCAAAAGATGTCGAATCTCTCTCTCTCTCTCTAGCAGAGTATGAAATGTGCAATACAAATAAACTTGGCATGCCTTGTTTTGTCTATCAAACACAAACTGTTGAAATTGAATGTGACAAGAAATAAAGACTGGTTCCTGCAAAGATGCGCAATGTGACCACTAATTTCTGATTTATGAATGGCTCCTAATAGTTGTGTTCACCAAACAATTTCTGCCATTTACCAAATAAAAATAAAATAAAAAAACAGAGGGTTACTTCAACAAGCTTTCTGTCATTTTAACAGATAAAATTAAAGTATCTGGTCTATTGCGTTTTTCAACTTTACAAAGTAGTGTGTATTTTAAAATTTTAAAGGACATGTTGTTCGGGATGGTGTTGGAGAGTCTGTTCTGTTTCAGGCATGACTAGTTATCAGAAACCATGACCACCTAGAGGACAACACACACACGAACAGGGATTTCAGTAACACTATTTTGATGATCCCTTTTGAACATTCTGTTGACTAGAAGTAACTTTTACAACTACCTGTCAACTAACTCTCATTAGAGTATTAGTAGACTGTCTGCTTAATATCTGCTAGCTCTTTATTGTGATGGTCCTCAACAGACATTCTACTGACTACCTGTGCAGTACTTGCAAGTACCGCATGTATGTCAACTTATTCTAACCCTACCAGTTTACTAATACTCTACTAATAGAATCTGCGTGAATGCCGCAAAAAACACAAAACACATCTAGAACGGGAAAGTATAAATAGATTTGACACACAAAATCGTAGGTATATTTTTACAGACTGCCAAAAGCTACAGAAAAGAGAAGCAAATGGATCGCTTGCAATTCAGAGAAACAACTGGACTCCAGGCAGCGAAACGTGGATTTGCAGTTATCACTTTGTCAATGTTGAATTCTGGGGTAAAATCATACCCTATACATTGTATTGACAACTCATCAATTATGAATAGCATTGTGACAAAGAAACTAGGGCTGGGACAATAAATCGATGCGTCACAATTTGTGGATCGATTCTTAAATTCTTCTGCAAGTGAATCTCTGCTGAAATTCCGGTTTCCAAGAACGAGCGTGCCAAACAGACGGAGCGCAATAGAATAGGAGCTCAATAATTTGGACTAAAATATACATATTGCTAAAATATTTGTTGTTAGACAGTAAGTGCGCCATATGTGGAATTTTCCAATGATACAGTTAACACGTATAGTTTAAATCAGCTTTCCCTGTCAGATACTCTGACAGATACTTGTGCTGACTGACATGTAAATACTTGCGGTGTTTAATGCGTCTGGTGCTTTCCTCAGTGCCTAACTTACATTTCACAGGTATATTCTCCATCTGTAAATGTTAGAAAGTCATGCAAATATGTCAATTTTGCTGTCAGGAGAGGACAAGCCTTCTGCAAGTGAATCTCTGCTGAAATTCTGGCTTCCAAGAACGAGCACGCCAGACGGAGCGCAATAGAATAGGAGCTCAATAATTCGGATTAAAATATACATATTGCTAAAATGTTTGTTGTTGGACAATAAGCCCCCCTTTTTGCACATAATATATTGCATAGCCTACATTACATTCACTATATTTGTTTTCATAGCCTTCAATATTAACATTGTTTGTAGGATATCATTGGATATAGAATGTGGATGTGAAATGTGAATCTCTTTTTTTTAAATGTATCCACATAAAATTTTAGAAAATACCGAGATATATACCGTATATCGCCATTCAACCAAAAAATACAGAGATATCACCCAGCCCTAGTATGCATTGTGATTCTCTTTTATGATGCAAAATTAATGCAAACACAACCCACTGCAAACACCCTTATAATTTGCTTCAACCTTTTCGAACTTTATGAAAGATTATTTTATGGAAGATTCAAGCAGTGCATTTAAAGGGTTAGTTCACCCAAAAAAAAAAAATCTAAATTATCCCATGATTTACTCACCCTCAAGCCATCCTAGGTGCGTATAACATTCTTCTTTCAGATGAATACAATCAGAGTTATATTAAAAATGTCCTGGCTAATCCAAGCTTTATAATGGCAGTAAATGTTGGGTCATTTTTGAAGTCCATAAAAATGTCCGTCTGTCCATCATATAACTGCTCCACACGGCTCCGGGGGGATAATAAAGGCCTTTTGAAGCAAACTGATGTGTTTTTTGTAAGAAAAATATCCATATTTAAAACTTTATAAAGTAAATTATCTAGCTTCCAGTGAATCTCCTTCCGTATTCAACTCTCGGAAAAAGTGTAGCGCCTGCGCCTCTCGCAGTTGAAAATGCTTACTATACGTCAGACGAGTGTAACTGGTGTGCAGACGTGGCGTAAGCATTTTGTAGAGCAGTTATGATGGATATAGATGCATTTTTATGGACTTCAAAAATGACCCAACAGTCACTGCCATTATAAAGCTTAGATATGTTTAATATAACTCTGAATGTGTTCATCTGAAAGAAGAATGTCATATACACCTAGGATGGCTTGAGGGTGAGCAAATTATGGGCTAATTAAAATTTTTGGGTGAACTAGCTCTTTAAGAAATTGGAAGCAAGCAGAGTATGGCTGTTTCTAAAGCACGTAGCGTCATCTGTTGTTAAAAAACTAAGCTCATAATCAATTGGAGAAAGAATCACGAAAACCACATTGATACCGTCATGTGACACACAAAATCATTGTGCTCTGGCACTTGTGAAATGTGACAACACAGAAAAAAAAGCCTTGTTTTAAAAACACAGCATCCTTTCAAAATTAAATCTGACTGCATAAGCAGTGTTTTCCATTAGTTCTTACCTGTCCCATGGGTGGAGCTCCCATTGGGGGCATCATGGGGGGCATTATTCCTGGGGGCATGGGGGCCATGCTGGGCGGCCTCTGGCCCATGGGTGGCATTCCCATTGGAGGGAAGTGAGGCGGGATTCCTGGTGGCCCCATCTTTGGAAAACACAAAAATAAATTTGAGGCATGAATGTGTGTGAACACAACCAAGCAGCCGCAATGAGAGAGACATGGCTTTACAGTAAAGGCTTTCCAACACCAACTTACAAAGGGCGGGGGGATTCCTGAAGGTGGTACACCAGGAAAAGGTGGTGCTTGACTGGGGCCACTATTAGCATCAGTCGAGGACTGTTATGAACAAGAGAGTCCATTACAGTAACTACTACAGCTCTGATAAAGATGCTGCACATCACTGACCTAAAGTCTGATGTTTTCCCAAGTTTAATAACAGAGCCAACCAACACAAGCTCATGTGAAACTTCAGTGTCAGATGCGTCTTAAATAGTTAATTATTTAAGTAAATATGTATCTAAATAGTCAGCAGAATAATAGATATAACTTTAAATGTATAACAAACCAGTGATCTCAAACCATCTTCCTGGCCTTAACAAGCCAAACACCTAATAACTCAATCAACTATCACTCAAACGTCACTAGCTTAACATGTTATGAGAGTTTATCAGGCATAAAGGCTATTATCCATGAAAACGCAAATCACTCTATCGGTGTGATTAAGTTGATACTCTCTAGTCTAATACAGTTTTATCAACATCAATCCAGTCATCTTAAAGAGACGGATAGATAAATGTTTAACACACTCAGATATGTATCATGTCTAAGACATGTGCTTTAAAAAACAAAAACAAAATCACAATAACAAATTCTCATTCAAACACACATTAGCTTTAGCTTTAGCATCAGTCACTCATTCACATTAGCTTATATGCTAACCAACCTTTATTTTGTCTATAATACAGCATTTACTTAAATACAACTGTCTTTAATTCAAGCGAAAACACAGTTCATTGTTCATATGTGTCATTTGTAGTTGCTAGAATACCCCAGTACTGTTTATGTGAATAAACTCTGTATTTTCTTGGACTCACCATGATGAGTGAACATGCAGCGGCCCTGCGCGAGACAAAAACCTACGCTCTGATTGGCTGCGTCGCGCCGGGTTCAAACTACAGCAGGCGTGTTTCAGTGCAACCGCACTGAGTAGGAAGTGCGCATAAGAGTTCGAGTGCAGGAAAAAACAACCGGAGTACTGCGCTAGAAATACGCAGATCTGAAGCCTGAGCGCAAGTGAGATGGCAAATGTTACAGTTTTTTACAATTGGCTAGTAGTTTTCTCCAGTTTCACTTTTTCAAATCTCTGTACACAGTGATCTCAACACCTGGCTACGTGGGCTAAACTGTGCATCATGTATCGTTGCTAGCACAAAATGCATTCAATGACTAGCCTTCTTTCAAATTACATACATTTTTTCTCACTTGAACACAACAACTGCCAGAACTTAGCATACAGGCCACTTTGCAAGTTTACATAGGCTACTCTTTTCAAAACTGTAAAACTTACATTCAAAGCCTAACATTTATGCACAACTGAATAAGACAGCAATTTGCTGTAGCTAGCCTATTGAAATATATTCAAAATCTAAAAAAAAAAACTAAAAAAAATATGGGTAGATTACTTATAAATTGTAGTTGGTTACTGATTCCAAATTACATGACAAAAATTGTAGTTAGTAACGTAATCCATTATACACATTCACAGTCTTTTCAGTTGCTAACAAGCATTGTTCAATACTGAAGCCACATTTTCAAAACTCTTGATACAGATTAATCTTGGCCAAACAGTTAATCTCACCTACAAAACTCAGTCTGACCAACAAAACACATAGAATAAACTCGTTCCACCATAACACAGGCAACAATTCTCGTTCAGAAAACATATAGGGGAGCACGGGGCACAACCTAACGCAGGGTTAGTTATAACACGCATGGTTTAAAACTTTCCACACATGCCAGCATGACGAAATTTAGTGTATTTACTAGTTGCCATTCGTCAACATTATTTAGAGAAAAAAATATGCCAAATTTAAACAAAATCTTTGGAGGATATCACTGAACATTTATTTAACCTTAGCAAAAGTACATTTCTTACTTAAGTTTATTTTTCATCTCTGTTTTTTGTGTTTATTTAAAATAAGACAAATCTGATATTATTGTAATCTTCTATCTGTTATTTAACAGTTGAGATGGTTCTTTAATGCTGATCTAACAGCAGAAGACACGAGCCGGGTTTAAATCCCAGTTGATCAGGTGGGGTGTGTTGTAACACTGCGTTACAGTGAGCCCCTATCAGAACTACGCTATTATATTCTATACTTTTATGAATTCTATTGAGAAACCATGAGAAAAGGGTGAATAAAGACTGAGAGTCAATGTTCAGAAATGATTCATTATTATTATGTTTTGAACTATGCTGTATTTAGCGATGTGTTTGTTGTCAAACTCAAAAATGAGTTTATTTTTAATTATTAAAAATGCCATTATTTTATTTTTTTTAAATTAATAATTGTATTTTATTGACAAAATATTTTAGTTTGTCATGTATATTTTTTGATTATATCAGGTAACATTTTAAGCTGTCATTTGGTGATGTTACAATATTCCCCTCACATGTTACAATGTACCCCACCTATGGGGCATGTTGTCACATTTCTCTTTCAAGTATACACTATATTAATGAAACAAAACCACATAATTGTACTAGACGTGTGAAATTAATGTGGGAAAAAATAAATACTCTGAACTCCAAGTGGATTTATACAGACTGAGAAAGTCAAAAAGCGTTAGGTTGTGCCCCGCTCTCCCCTAGCCTATGTCAGTCATAACACACTGACCTAAAAAACACTAACAGGGAACATTACGTAATTGATGAACTTTTATCTTTAAAGTTTTAATGATTTTTCACATAAATCAGTATGTCATTATAGGTTACAGCACAAAGAAGGAATGAGAAATACAGCAATTTGATTTTTTTTCTTCTTTAATTTACATATTTGCGAAAAATAAAATGCTGAATCAAAAACAAATTTATGAAGCAATAATCATTCCAAAAAAACAACATAATGATGCCTGTGCAGTATTGGAGTCCCAGCGGTGCAGGAGGCCTTTCTGTGTGGAGTTTGTATGTTCTCTCTGTGTTGGCGCAATCATTCTGGCGCTCAAAGAAGGGTCAGAATTAGGGTAACTGATGAAATAAGAGCTACTGGTCAAAGACCATGTCATAAACCACAGGCTATCATACAGAGAGGCTGGTGAACGAGTACAGCCAAATCTCAGCGGGACACAGTAGCATCCATTATCCAGAATTTTTGAGAAACCAACAGGTAGGCTACTGTATAAGGGCTTCTCCTTCTGCAAAGTGTAAATACGTTTACCATGTATTACAGTGACTGTATGCCTCTGGTCTCTAATATGTAACTGTATTCTGTCTATCTAAGGATTCAATGTCTACCTCCCTCAGGAAAGCTCCTGAATGAAGAACAGAAACTTGCTTTTGTCAACATGGTGATTGCTGATAATAAAATAAAACTGAAGGGCATTCTATAAAGATACTCTGAAGATGGGTCATTCATTTTTTTGTATTGCATTTCTGCAGCAAAAGAAACAAAATGCATGCATTTACTAAACCCAACAAAAAAAAAAATGTGGAGAGGCTTCAATAGACAATCTATATGATCAATAAAATATACTGTCTATTGCATAAGGGCAGACCTGACATATAAAATAATGCAGTTTCTGTAATTCCATCTGATGTTAGAGTTTTTATGACATTGTGCACTGTAAAAAATTTCCCTGTAAAAAACGGTAATCTACTGGCAGCGGTGGTTGCCAGCATGATACTGTAAAAATACGCAGCACTACTGTTTTTGAAATTAACAGCTAAATACCGTTTTGTCAGCTACAGTAGACAACTGTAATTTAACAATTAAGAAGTGTCATTGGATGTTTAAGTGTAATATTTTAAAGTAAAAATTAATTTAAAGAGTCAAATACAATCATAAATAGTTGTAAACTTACCTCATGCAGATAATCCAAAATGGCGCTTTGTTCACGTTGGAAAAAAATATGGTATAATTCTGTTAAATAACAGTGACATACTGTTGTTGGTCGACCACACAACCCGAAGTGAACAAGTATTCCCATAATGCACTGTAAATAACAGCAACTTGCTGTTATTACTTGAAAACATAATTTTACTGTTAAATTTCCATGTAAATTTACAGGAATTTTTTACAGTGTGCTATGATTGACTAAATGTTCCTGTTGGAAGTGAACGTGTTAGGGTTTTGGTAGAAATATTGTGTTAGTGTATTATTGTATTTTGAAAATTAGTGTTGGAGTTTAGTTTACAATGTGTGATTTTGAGCATGAAATTAACTGTTTTGGCAATTGTGTGTTGTAGGTGTGTTGGTGTGTTAAGAGTTTAGGAAAATTGTTAAAAGTATTGAAAAAATTCACAGATTAACAGATTAAAACTGCAACTGTAATACTGTAATAGAGACTAAAATGAGACACCTGGGTCGGCTTTCAGCTGGTTGCAATTAGTTGTGTTTGTAATAATTGTTATTTATTTGTTTTGTAAATATTCTGCTAAGATTTTATATTTCGATACAGTTCCTTCAGAAAGTGTGCCATCATTCTGATTTGAATGTGCTTTTATCAGTTTTGAAAGCAGTGTTAGCATTCGAAAAATGGACTGTAAATAGTGTTTTGCAGATGGTGAAGTATGAATGACAAAAGTGTTCATAGATTTTGGAAAATGTGTTCATTGAATGCATTTTGTGTGGATGCAATGAAAAGGGACAGTTTGGTCTAAATATTTCGCAGAACGTGGCTTCAGTAGCCTTGAGAAAAAATTGTTACAAAAAAACAATGTAGATGTAGCTGAACACCTGTGTTAGTCTTTCAATGTCATACAAAAGGGTAAACTTAGGAATCATTTCTGCTGGAATGTAAACGTTGACCATGTAGTGAATTCTGAACAGTGGAGAGCTGTCATTCTTGTCTTGTAAAGAAAATGTAATGCTATACCTGTTTTTATTTTATTTTATTTTTTTATGAGTTTAGTTTTAATGCATTTTGAATGTGAAATGATCTGCTGTCCCAAGATGAAAGTTGATTAGGGGCACTGTGTGAAGAGTTTTGAAAAAGTGACCTAAGTATTGAGAATAGTGAGAAAAAACTGTAATTGAGTGGATAAAGAATAATACAGTAAGAATAATTATTTAATGAAATACTACCAGTGAATTTATATTGTTATAATAATGCAATATATGTATTTACAGTAAATTAATACAAAACATTTTACTTAATATCCATTTATTATAAAAATATTATATTTGTTTCTACCTATTTCAATACCTAATGTAGTTAAAGTCATTTATATTCAATATATTTATTTACACAAGATATTTTACTTTAAAACAATACTCATTTATCATCCCACACATTCAATTGCCCTCAACAGAATTGCATCCTGGTACAAAAGCACAGCAAAGACTACACATTCAGTATATCTACTAAAATACAATTTTGTAAAGATTCAGGTGTTCAAATAGCATATAGACAACCCCAAACCTCCTTTGATTTTACAGCATCTCTGGCCTGTAGTTAACTGTTGTCTCCATGTTATATTGTTAGCTTTATTTGGAACTGAAATAGATTTGACTGATGAGACTTAACCACTAAAGTCTGATTCTTCAGTACATGCTTCATTATTATGAACAGGCTGATGCACTGTTCTAACACAGTTAATCTGTCATAATCTCAAACGATTTATTCTCTGGGTGACAGTAATTGCCAAAATGATATAACCATGTCAGGTTACTGAAGATGTGTTTGTCCTTTTATTAACTAATAGCTTGTATAGCAAACCTAACGCTTCAGAACATTTCATTTGGCATTAGTGAATAAATTAAATAATAATAATCTGTTAATTAAGGATTGCATTAGGCAGAGACCTTTAATAAATGCCAATACACAAACGTCACTAATCAACAATAGAGCTAACACTAGAGAGCTCCTGACATTTAGCTCGGTCATTAATAGGCGCTTACTTAAATTTGAGGTGCATTAAATCGACAGAGAGAGTCTGAGAGAGTTCGCCCACCGTGCTCAGGAAACAATAGTCTCTCTGACACATGCTCTATTTCTAAACTCTCTGCAGGTACTCAGGGAACTCGGCCTGTCGTCTCAGCACCACGGCCATCCGTCATGCTGCTTTAATTGGCCGCTTGTTCCCATTTACCGTAACATTTATTTTCTTGAGCCCGGGGGAGGGAGATGCAATTTTGAGACTGAAACATGTTAGACCCTGATAAAGGCCCAGCTGACTCAGAGTTTATTAAATAATTCACCTGTGTCTGAGCAGTGAATATTTGATCTAAGAGATTTTAAATGCATGTCTGTCATATTGGATGCTGAGAAATTATGTTTATTTTCTCCAACATTCTCATCAAGGAATACTGAGATTTAATCTGTTGAAAATAGAGATTTAGAATGATTCTTAGAATTATTTCTGAAGGACACTGAAGACTAGAGTAATGGCTATTGAAAATTCAGCTTTGCCATCACTGGAATTCACCTTTTTGTATGTGCTGTGTTTTAAATTATGGGAGGCACTTTCGATTTGGGGAAGTTCCACTTAAAAAGGCTGAAACAAATCATTTCAAATCATAATGTTGCGCTACAAATAACCCTTATCCATCAGTTTCTCTGGATGAGCTGTAAAATTTCCTTCATGCTCTAGTTTCAGACGCTAGGAAAATAACGCTTGGTATTTTAATGTGACATGGTATAACAAGAATATCTATGGCAAGAGCTCTTTTCAGTCGCTGCATTCTTTTCCTTCTGATCATTTTCTTTTTTTCTCCTTTGCAACAGAATTTAAAAAAAGACAATATATATTGCTCATTTGTGGTCTGTTTTCCCGATTCATTTACAAAACCGATTCCAAAAAAGTTGGGACACTGTACAAATTGTGAATAAAAACAGAATGCAATGATGTGGAAGTTTCAAATTTCAATATTTTATTCAGAATACAACATAGATGACATATCAAATGTTTAAACAGAAAATTTATCATTTTAAGGGAAAAATAAGTTGATTTTAAATTTCATGGCATCAACACATCTCAAAAAAGTTGGGACAAGGCCATGTTTCCCACTGTGTGGCATCCCCTCTTCTTTTTATAACAGTCTGCAAACGTCTGGGGACTGAGGAGACAAGTTGCTCAAGTTTAGGAATAGGAATGTTGTCCCATTCTTGTCTAATACAGGCTTCTAGTTGCTCAACTGTCTTAGGTCTTCTTTGTCACATCTTCCTCTTTATGATGTGCCAAATGTTTTCTATGGGTGAAAGATCTGGACTGCAGGCTGGCCATTTCAGTACCCGGATCCTTCTACTCAGTCATAATGTTGTAATTGATGCAGTATGTGGTCTGGCATTGTCATGTTGGAAAATGCAAGGTCTTCCCTGAAAGAGTCTGGATGGGAGCATATGTTGTTCTAGAACTTGGATATACCTTTCAGCATTGATGGTGCCTTTCCAGATGTGTAAGCTGCCCATGCCACATGCACTCATGCAACCCCATACCATCAGAGATGCAGGCTTCTGAACTGAGCGCTGATAACAACTTGGGTCTCTTTAGTCCGGATGACATGGTGTCCCAGTTTTCCAAAAAGAACTTCAAATTTTGATTAGTCTGACCACAGAACAGTTTTCCACTTTGCCACAGTCCATTTTAAATGAGCCTTGGCCCGGGGACAACGCCTGCGCTTCTGGATCATGTTTAGATATGGCTTCTTTTTTGACCTATAAAGTTTTAGCCGGCAATGGCGAATGGCACGTTGGATTGTGTTCACCGACAGTGTTTTCTGGAAGTATTCCTGAGCCCATGTTGTGATTTCCGATACAGTAGCATTCCTGTATGTGATGCAGTGCCGTCTAAGGGCCCGAAGATCACGGGCATCCAGTATGGTTTTCCGGCCTTGACCCTTACATACAGAGATTGTTCCAGATTCTCTGAATCTTTGGATGATATTATGCACTGTAGATGATAACTTCAAACTCTTTGCAATTTTTGAGAAACTCCTTTCTGATATTGCTCCACTATTTTTGGACGCAGCATTGGGGGAATTGGTGATCTCTGCCCATCTTGACTTCTGAGAGACACTGCCACTCTGAGAGGCTCTTTTTATACCCAATCATGTTGCCAATTGACCTAATAAGTTGCAAATTGGTCCTCCAGCTGTTCCTTATATGTACATTTAACTTTTCCGGCCTCTTATTGCTACCTGTCCCAACTTTTTTGGAATGTGTAGCTCTCATGAAATCCAAAATGAGCCAATATTTGGCATGACATTTCAAAATGTCTCACTTTCAACATTTGATATGTTATCTATATTCTATTGTGAATAAAATATAAGTTTATGAGATTTGTAAATTATTGCATTCCTTTTTTATTCACAATTTGTACAGTGTCCCAACTTTTTTGGAATAGGGTTTGTACTTTACAATATAATAATGTAATAATTCACTGAAATACACTAAGAATCTCTCGTTTGTGTCCCTAAATCCGTCTCTTTCCTGGTTTGTTTTCAAACGGATGCTTTAAAATGCTATTGTCTTCCTTTTCACTTCTAATCCCTATTTGCAGTGTTTACTGGAATATTTCTAAAGCAGGTATATATCATATTTATTGTCTGTTAAAATGACAGAAATCATTTTGAAATATATAATCACTCAATGATCTAGTTAATGAACATTTTTCATTACGGCAATCTACACAGATCAGGCATAACATTATGACTGCCTAATATTGTGTTGGTCCCCCTTTTGCTGCCAAAACAGCCCTGACCCGTCACTAGATGGACTCCACTCAACCCCTGAAGGTGTGCTATGGTATCTGGCACCAAGATGTTAGCAGCAGATCCTTTAAGTCCTGTAAGTTGCCAGGTGGATCAGACTTGTTTCTTCAGCACATCCCACAGATGCACGATTGTATTGAGATCTATGGAATTTGGAATCTATGGAGTCCAAGTCAATGCCTCAAACTCGTTGTTGTGCTCCTCAAACCATTCCTGAACCATTTTTGCTTTGTGGCAGGGCGCATTATCCTGCTGAAAGAGCCCACAGCCACCAGTAGCTTGTCTGTTTAATCAGATCATACGGGCCAGCCTTCGCTCCCCACGTGCATCAGTCAGCTTTGGCTGCCCATGACCCTGTTGCCGGTTCCCCACTGTTCCTTCCTTGGACCACTATTGATTAGGGATGCACTGATACCATTTTTTCAGAACCGATCCAATACCAAACATTTTGAGTATCGGACGATACCGATATGCTGAGTATCGGACGATACCGCAGTACCAATCCAATACCAGCACAGTTTTGTTTAAAAATTATATGTAGAATTTCTATACCTTTGTGTGTTGAACTGATAATCACTCTTTTGTGTGTTAAACATGATATACTAAATACTTCATTATAAAAAAACAACAAATTAAAAAAATATATAAATCACAATCTATGACAAAAATAATACTATAAACTAGATGGTGGATAAACTAGATTAGTGGATAATTCAGCAGCAAAAGTTACTCTAGAAAAACCATGAGTGCACAATAATTGTATAAAATCTAAACATTTAGTGAAAAAAAAAAAAAACTTTAGTGGGAAACAAATAAAAGTGAATAAGTGTAGCACTAAATCTGGTGAAATGTTACACATTGATGATTCATGAAAAACAAATAAATATATGTATAGAAATAGGGCCTATTTACTAAGAAATTACAGTTTTTTTACAATCGCTATGACAATTTTGTCAATACTTTTAATTTAATTATTGTTAATACCTTTAATTATTATATATTTAGACTAGAAACAAGACAAAAATACTATAAGAACATTTTTTGCAGTGTGGCATCCATCATCCAGAATTTTTGAGAAACCAACAGGTAGGATATTGTATAAGGGCTTCTCCTACTGCAAAGTGCAAATATTTTTACCATGTATTACAGTGACTGTATGCCTCTGGTCTCTAATATGTAACTGTATTCTGTCTATCTAAGGATTCAACATCTACCTCCCTCAGGAAAGCTCCTGAATGAAGAACAGAAACTTGCTTTTGTCAACATGGTGATTGCTGATAATGAAATAAAACTGAAAGGCATTAAGCTACTCTGAGATGGGTCATTTCTTTTGTGTATTGAATTTCTGCAGCAAAAGAAACAAAATGCATGCATTTACTAAACCCAACAAAACAAAAATGTGGAGAGGGTTCAAATGATACACAATCTATGATCAATAAAATATACTGTCTATTGTATAAGGGCAGACATGACATATAAAATAATGCAGTTTCTGTAATTCCATCTACTGTTAGTGTTTTTATGACATTGTGCTATGATTGACTAAATGTTCCTGTTGGAAGAGAACATGTGTTAGTGTTTTGAAAAATTATTTGATTTTGAGACATGTTTGCAGTGTTTTGGTAGACATAGTGTATTGTGTTAGTGTATTATTGTATTTTGAAAATTTGTGTTGGAGTTTAGTTTAAAATGTGTGATTCTGAGCAGGAAATTAACTGTTTTGCCAATTGTGTGTTGTAGGTGTGTTGGTGCGTTAAGAGTTTAGGAAATGTGTTAAAAGTATTGAAAAATTTGTCATAGCGATTGTAAAAAACTGTAAAAGACATTTATTTCAAAAGTATAGCCCAGCTTTTTTAATGAGGCAGCAATATATTATAGATAGGGCAGAACAAGAAATGCTATTAATAATATTAATTTCATTGCGCAAAAATATTATAATACGAAAGGCTCCAATACAGAGCGGCACAAAGTGCTTATGTGCATCTCGTGTGCTTGAAGCAACATGAAGTCACAGGTCACAGCGCTCCGTCCGCATTGAAAAGTTCAAAACACAAAGGGAAGATATATTGATGTGTAGTGTATAAATCTATGCAATATTTTATTGAGCCGTTTCTTTTAACAGTTTAACAATTTCAGTTACCGTGTGTGTGTGAAGAACAATAGAATCTCTAGTTCAGTGTTGTGATCTGACAGACACCGGTAGAAAGTAACACGATTAAGAAACTCTAGCCAGATAATGTCATTTTATGCGAAACCATAAACCGTTATCTTCAGATCAAGTATAATAACAGGAACATGAATAATCTTGTAGAGAGTTTCATCGTGTTGACTGTCGTAACTGAACGCGAACATTATTGTAGATTAATATACTTCCACTACAAATTGTTTCTCAGTGCCAGGATAGATAAGGAGCGGTGTGCTGGTGAAGGCATCTTTAAGTTTCTGCATGACTTGTGTGGCCTCTAAGGTCCAGGACAGAAACTTCTGGATGGTTGATAGTATGTAAACAGAATCTTTGTTTTGTTACCAGGGTGAAGAGGAGATATTGAAGATGAACAGAGCATGAGTATTCAGGTAAGTGTATGATTGGCAAACACATGGGGAGATCACAAGGAGAGTGTAGAAGAGGAATCACAAGGAGATCGCTAGAAGAATCACAAGGAGTACTTTGAAGAATCTTAGGGTAAGTAGAGCGGGTAAGTACTCCGTTGTCAATAGATGAGACCAGATAATGACTGGTCGCAAAGTTTGTGCTTTTATGTAGGGATGATTGTAATATTAAAAAAATAATATAATCTTGTTTCTAATTGAAATCTTGTTTCTTGTTTTTATTCCAAGCAGAAATACGATTATTTTTCTTACCCCATTGGCAGATAATTTTGTTAAAAGGAGTGATGAGATACTTAGCAGACTATCATCACTCAATGGCTGGTTGTCTAAGTGGTGTCCGCAAAATAACATAGGGTTCATAGACAATTGGAAAAGCTTTTGGGGCAGACCTGGACATCCTTCTTGGAGTGGTGCTGCTCTTCTCGCTAGTAATTTGGCATATAGTCTTAAAGCTAAACCTTGACTAACTGGGGCCCAGGTCAGGAAGCAGACGGACTGGCTTACCTGACCGTCTGCTAGCTGTCTCCCGTTACAGAAGTCAGATAAATCCCAACACATAGAGACTCTTTCACCTAGATATTATCACATAGAGACTGTGTCTGTTCCCCGAATTAGTAAATACAAAAAAACATCAAGACCATTCAACAGTAAAAACTTAATTGATGTCAAACGAATAAACAACAGATATAATACAGATGATCAAATGATAAAGCTCGGGTTGCTGAATATTCGATCCCTTTCCCCAAAAGCACTTATTGTTAATGATATAATTACAGATAATAATCTAGATGTGCTGTGTTTGACAGAAACCTGGCTAAAACCTGACGACTACATTACTTTAAATGAGTCCACCCCACAAGATTATTGTTATAAACACGAGCAGCGGCCTGAAAGGTAAAGGGGAAGGGTTGCTGTAATTTATAATAATATCTTCAGTATTATTCAGAAGTCTAGTTTCAAATATAATTCTTTTGAAGTTTTGGTGCTTTATGTAGCATTATGTAGTGTAATTGATAAATCCCGTTTGACATTTGTGTTGGCTACTGTATACAGGCCACCAGGGCACAATACAGACTTTATCAAAGAATTTGCTGACTTTCTATCCGAGTTAGTACTGGCTGCAGATAAAGTACTAATTGTTGGTGATTTTAATATCCATGTAGATAATGAAAAAGACGCATTGGGATTAGCATTTAGAGACATTCTAAACTCTATTGGAGTAAGGCAACACGTGTCAGGACCCACTCATCGCCTTAATCATACGTTAGACCTAATATTGTCACATGGAATAAATGTTGATACCGTTGAAATTCTGCAGCAGAGCGGCGACATCTCAGATCATTACCTAGTATCATGTATACTTAATTTAGCTAAGGCTGCAAAGCCGTCCCCTCGCTTCAAATATGGCAGAACTATCACTGCCGCCACTAAAAATTGCTTTTAAATAATCTTCCTCATCAGTTTCATCTCCTCAGCATCCCAGATAGCCTAGAGGAACTCGATTTTGCAACAGAAACTATTGACTCTCTTTTTCCAGCACTTTAGACACAGTTGCTCCCGGCGCTTAAAGAAGATTCAAGAAAATAGTCCAACGCTGTGGTACAACGAGCACACCCGGGCCCTTAAAACAGCAGCCAGAAAAATGGAGCGCAACTGGAAGAAAACAAAATTAGAGGTTTTTCGTAATTCATGGAAAGAGAGCATGATCGCATACAGAAAGGCCGTAAAAACTGCTAGATCTGCTTATTTCTCGACTCTCTTAGAAGAAAACAAACACAACCCTAGGTATTTATTTGATACAGTGGCTAAGTTAACCAAAAATAAAGCTTCTACTTCTGATGGTTGTAAACAGCACAGCAGTAATGACTTTATGAACTTCTTTACGTGTAAGATCGATAATATTAGGAACCGAAAACTTTTAAGTTGGCTATTATCAAACCACTTATTAAAAAACCTCAACTTGATCCTACAGAATTAATCAGTTATAGGCCGATCTCAAATCTACCCTTCCTGTCAAAAATACTGGAAAAGGTAGTGTCTTCACAATTATGTTCCTTTTTAGAAAGAAATGGTATCTGTGAGGATTTCCAGTCAGGATTTAGACCGTATCATAGTACTGAGACTGCTCTCATCAGAGTTACAAATGATTTACTCTTATCATCCGATCGTGGTTGTATCTCTCTATTAGTGTTACTCGATCTTAGCGCTGCATTCGATACTATCGACCACAACATTCTTTTGAATAGACTCGAAAATTATGTTGGCATTAGTGGAACTGCATTGGCATGGTTTAAATCATACTTATCTGACCGTTATCAGTTTGTAGCAGTAAATGAAGAGATGTCACACCGATCACAAGTTCAGTATGGAGTACCGCAGGGCTCGGTGCTAGGACCGTTGCTCTTCACCCTGTACATGTTACCACTGGGAGATATCATTAGGAAGCATGGCATTAGTTTTCATTGTTATGCTGATGATACTCAGCTCTATATTTCTTCACGCCCTGACAAAACCTACCAATTCACAAGATTAACGGAATGCATAGCTGATATAAAACATTGGATGTCTAGTAATTTCCTGCAACTTAATTCAGAAAAAACTGAATTTTTAATTATTGGACAAAAAAACTCTGCAAGTAGTAACCTAGAATACTATCTAACACTCGATGGCTGCTCTGTCAAGTCCTCGTCGTCAGTTAGGAACCTGGGTGTGCTCTTTGATACCAATCTTTCATTTGAAAGCCACGTTTCTAACATTTGTAAAACTGCATTCTACCATCTTAAAAATATATCTAAATTATGGCACATCCTTTCGATGCAAAATGCTGAACAGTTAATTCATGCGTTCATGACCTCAAGCATTACCGTAATGCTTTACTGGGTGGTTGCCCTGCTCGCTTAATAAACAAACTCCAGCTGGTCCAAAACGCAGCAGCTCGAGCTCTTACTAGAACAAGGAAGTATGACCATATTAGCCCAGTTCTGTCAACACTGCACTGGCTCCCTATTAAACATCGTATAAATTTTAAAATCTTGCTTATTACTTACAAAGCACTAAATGGTTTAGCTCCCCAGTACTTGAGTGAACTCTTAACGCATTATACTCCATCACGTCTATTGCGGTCTCAAAACTCTGGCCAGTTGATAATATCTAGAATATCAAAAAATATCAAAATCAACAGCAGGCGGTCGATTCTTTTCCTATTTAGCGCCTAAACTTTGGAACAGTCTTCCTAGCATTGTTCGGGAAGCAGACACACTCTGTCAGTTTAAATCTAGACTAAAAACGCATCTCTTTACTATGGCTTACACATAAAACATTATCAATTTCTATTACTCAAATCAGTAAATGATTGTTAGGCTGCATTAACTAGGTCAGCCGGAACCGGGAACACTTCCCATAACGCCTGATGTACTTGTTACATCATAAGAAGAATGGCATCTACGCTAATGTTAGTCTCTCTGTTTATCCCGAGGTTTACTGCAGTCAGCCGTATCCAGGCCGTATCCAGATCAGATGGTAGACCAGCGCCTGGACATGACCAACGCATCCCTGAAGTGTCTGCAGAGAACATGTCAAATAAACTCCCCCCGTAAATGCTGCATCGACACGACATCCTCATTAAACCCGTCTTCGGCGTGACGACTCCAATCTTTCAAATAATCTTACGAATATCTATTTACCTAATATGAATTAAGACCTGCTATGTTGCCAGAATTATAATCATACACTGTTTGTTCGTCGGGCAGAGGAGAACTGGCACCCCGACTGAGCCTGGTTTCTCCCAAGGTTTTTTTCTCCATTCTGACCCTGAAGGAATTTTGGTTCCTTGCCACCGTTGCCTCTGGCTTTTGGCTTGCTCAGTTGGGGACACCTAAATTTCATCTATATTACCGATCTGCCCGCATTGACGCTATATGATACTTGAAATTAGCTGGATAACATCACCGTTTCACCAGAACGGCTGTACAAATTCTGTTGCATTATTTTCCTGTTAACAATGTGAAGCTGCTTTGAAACAATTGGAAGAATCGTTTGATATTTGGACTGGAAACAAGAAAAAAATACTAAGTAAGAAGAGCATTTTTTGAAGTGTGTGTGATACGGTGGAGCCTGATGAAACAGTGACAATATTAATATTCACACATAATATTCAGCAATATTATTGATTTGCCTGCACTGACACTGTTGGATGAGAACTGAACTAAGCTGGATGATGTTTTCTGCAGAGCTGCTTTATAGCTGAATTGAACTCATTTCATAACAGTAGATGAACTTTACACAGTTATTGATCTGAACTGAATCAACACTGAACTGACTTTAGCAGAGTAATGACGCTATTGTTTTTTAAAGCAGCAGAATTGAATTCTGTTTTTTCTCTTCCTGTTAATCACTGTAAATGTGCTTTGAAACTATATTGTATAAAGTGCTATAATAATGGTGACTGATCCAACTAAGGGGTGAAAGAATTGAAAATAATCAAAGATATTTGATTTTGTAAAATGACATTTGCTTTACTGTTTTCAACCCCCATCTCTCTCCAGAAGGGCCATTTGGAATTCCTAAAGACAAAGAAATGCTGAAGGCCTGTAGGCCAAATGTGTGTCACACCTGTAACACCGTGGGGGAAGTTTGGTCTGATTGGTCAGTTTGAATGGCTCACGTTAGGGTTTCACATGGTCAAGGAATAGATAAAAGAAGATTGCAACTGTTGCTCTGCTTTTTTATTCTCTGTCTCTCTCTTCTTGGGGGCCTTCTCTTTGGCTCTTCTCTCCTTTGCTCTCTTCTCTTCTTTCTTTCTCTCTCTCTCTCTCTCTCTCTCTCTCTCTCTCTCAGGTAAAATTCATGCTGGGTACGATTAATGGTATAAGTTTTCATCATCTCATACATTTATTTTGTAACTATTTTAAGTGTAACCATAACTAGATTTTGTCATTAAATTCTTTCAATTACAAATGATGTGCTAACTAGTTTTGATTTGGTATTGACTTTGAAGTGTTACCTATTGCAATACAATATAGTCACATTATAGCCACGCTCTCCCACATGTTTAGCTATTGTAACTGCGCTTATTTCCGTCGTTGGTATAAGCTGCAGTGGGTGGTAAAGACGAGAAATGTACAGTTTTCTATCATCTTGCTGATAACGTTTCTTTAGTCATTCGGCAACCCTGCAGTCAGAACCGCTGTAGAGGATCCACCCTTACAGGGGCTAAGCCCAACCCCTGAAAAACAACCCCACACCATAATCACACCATAATCCCCACACCAAACACATTTGGCACAATACAGTCAGGCAAGTACCGTTCTCCTGGCAACCGCCATACCCAGACTCGTCCATCAAATTGCCAGACAGAGAAGCGTGATTCGTCACTCCAGAGAACACGTCTCCACTGCTCTAGAGTCCAGTGGCAGCGTGCTTTACACCACTGCATCCAACGCTTTGGACTTTGCACTTGGTGATGTAAGGCTTGGATGCAGCTGCTTGGCCATGGAAACCCATTCCATGAAGCTCTCTACACACTGTTCTTGAGCTAATCTGAAGGCCACATGAAATTTGGATGTCTGTAGCTATTGACAAAAAATTGGCGAGTTCTGCGCACTTTGCGCCTCAGCATGCGCTGACCCCGCTCTGTGATTTTACGTGGCCTACCACTTCATGGCTGTTGTGCACCAATTGCTTCCACTTTGTTATAATACCAGTACCACTACATGTAGTAGTGAGGAAATTTCACGAATGGACACAGGGGGCAACCTATCACGGTACCACGCTACCAAGCTCACGGTACCACGCTGCCAAACTCCCGAGAGTGACTCATTCTTTGACAAATGTTTGTAGAAGCAGTCTGCATGCATAGGTGCTTGATTTTATACACCTATGGCCATGAAAGTGATTGGAACACCTGAAATCAATGATTTGGAGGAGTGTCCCAATACCTTTGTCAATATAGTGAATATAGATAGATAACATAAAAAATCTGACTTATTCCAAACTTTCTAAACTATAAGAAAACTATAAGTTACTTGCAACCATCTTACTCATTCTTATTTTATTTTTAATTTAATTTAATTTAATTTTTATTTAATTTCCCCATTTTATATTCAAATGACATTCACATCAAGGTATATTTCTTTTCTGTTTGATCTCTAAGTATACAGCACAATCATTAACATATCAAACTGCTATTTC
Organism: Paracanthobrama guichenoti; assembly: GCA_018749465.1. Taxonomy (NCBI): domain Eukaryota; kingdom Metazoa; phylum Chordata; class Actinopteri; order Cypriniformes; family Gobionidae; genus Paracanthobrama; species Paracanthobrama guichenoti. Next base: position 1,468,372 of record CM031951.1, on the reverse strand, counting down.
TAGCATATCAAACAGCAAGTCACAGAAGTTTTCTTGAAAATGTTTCATTTGGTAGTCGCAAACATCATTACGTGACAGGGACATTGAGTTCATTTAGGGAACAGGGAGCAATTTTCATGTAATTGGGTGTCATCAGTGGATTCTAGAGGTAAAGTCGACTTCAAAGCCGTCGGAAATCAGCTGGGTGGGTGTAGAGAGGCTCACCACTGCTGCGGCCCTGGACATCTGTAACACACACACAATCTGCCACTCATTAGAACATGGTCATACACACACAACACACGCTCATTAACAATGTGCACAGCTCCAGACATCAGCATTTGACTCTATGGCATCTATGGCATTCTCAAAAGTGAACGTGACATTAACAATGCCACATGATTTTCTGTGCTGAGCATCGGAATGATTGTAGAATAAAAATAAAAAAAACACCTGTGAGCAAGATGTTGTGTAAGATTGGGTGTTCAAACACTTTTCAGTCCTGTATGCTTGAGAGACAAATCTCACTCTCTCACACACAGAAACATATTGGTGCACGCCAAAATGAACAAAATCACATTAACACATACACATGCACACACAAAAAACACTGATGTTCTGCTTTATTTATAAATAGAGATAATCAGCTCATCAGACCCCCCAAAACATCAAAGAATGTGTGCAAGGTTCCTTTGTTTTTTGTACCATAATTTGGATGTAATCCCAAAAGGTTTCCTATGATTTTCTTAGAGGATTCTACAACAAAACATAAATTAGATCTTTTAGAACACACAGCTCAAAACAGAACTATTAAGATTAGCAATAGAGTAAATTAACCTGCATAACAATTTAAAACAATTAATTTATATCTAGTTTGTTGCTTAATTATTTTATATATTTTAACAATTGTAAAATTCATAGGTCATAATTTTTTGTCTCTATATGAGGGGAGGTGTTGGTGATGTCAGCAGAAAAGAAAAGTGCACAATGTGCACCAATTAATTATTCACAACAAGAGTACAACACACAATTAACACAAATGTGGTGTGTGTAATATTTCATTCTCCCACGAGTTCTACTAGAAAAATAGTGTAAGAATTCATATCCAATGATCATTTCATTAGCAGTGTCACAGGTGTAAAAAAGTATGTATGTTCATTCTAATATCTCTCTCGTCTCATCTCTGTCAGTCTGTTCTCTGTGCAGGTAAAGCACAGCTGTGGTTGGACATGTCTAAATATGTCTTTCTGATTGTGTCTCTGTATGCTGTGATTTCAGCTCATTCAACCCCAACACAAAGAAGCTGATTACTGGGGAGAGAGATAGACAGACTCCCTGCCTCTACCTCTCTAAAGATGCCTGATTTCATGAATATAAATCAGCATCCGTACTGTTTCTCTTTGCCCATGTCTGACATTCTCTATGATAGAATCAAGATGTATTTTTAGTATCATTGGCGTTTGCTAAGTCTATTATTGCTCATATGTAGCCATTAACCCTACCTTTTAAACTTCAGCATGGAAATTGCTTTTATTATTCAGACATAAATAAATCCATAAATCATGTAGCTTGCTTGGGAGGGGTGTGCTATTTATTTTTCAAAGTCAAATATGTTATTTAACCAGCAGAGTAAGATAATACCAGAAAACTACCAGAATGTTATAGAGACTGGGCAGTAAGCATTGGACAAGCAACTCCCACAACACCATAGCAACCAAATGCATCATTGCAGCAACACCCCCAAAATCACTCAGTATACCATAGCATCCATCCGCCTATATGTAAATTGATGTAGCAAATGTCAAATGCTTGATTGTTCATAAACTATATTATTGCCCAGCTGTAATCCGCCAAATGCAACTATAAGACATGAATATATAAACATTAACATCATGATTTTAAGCATCTTTGAAACAATGTGGATTGTGAAAATAAGTGTGATACAAATAAATTTTATTTGACTTATCCCTCTATCAGTATCTCATTTCATCCCCTGTTGAATTTAATTCAGTTCAAAGAGCTTTATTGATATGAGTGTAATGAATATTATTTTGCCAAATCTGTTATATGCACACCGATCAGGCATAACATTATGACCTAATATTTAGTTTGTCCCCCTTTTGCTGCCAAAACAGCCCTGATCCGTCGAGGCATGGATTCCACTAGACTCCTGAAGGTGTGCTGTGGTATCTGGCACCAAGATATTAGTAGCAGATCCTTTAAGTCCTGTAAGTTGCGAGATGGGGTCTCCATGGATCGGACTTGTTTGTTTAGCACATCCCACAGATGCTCGATTGGATTGAGATTTGGGGGATTTCTTGTTGTGCTCGTCAAACCATTCCTGAACCATTTTTGCTTTGTGGCAGGGCGCATTATCCTGCTGAAAGATGCCACAGCCACCAGGGAATACCATTTCCATGAAAGGGTGTACATGGTCTGTAACAATGCTTAGGTAGGTGGTACATGTCAAAGTAACATCCGCATGGATGGCAGGACCCAAGGTTTCCCAGCAGAACATTGCTCAAATCATCACTGCCTGCGCCGGCTTGCGGTCTTCCCATAGTGCATCCTAGTGCCATGTGTTCCCCAGGTCTGCACATGCACACGGTCATCCACGTGATGTAAAAGAAAACGTGATTCATCAGACCAGGCCACCTTCTTCCATTGCTCCGTGGTCCAGTTCTGATGCTTACGTTGCCCACTGCTGTTGCTTTCAACGGTGGACAGGGGTCAGCATGGGCACCCTGACTGGTCTGCAGCTATGCAGCCCACGCAATAAACTGCACTGTGTATTCTAACACCTTTCTATCAGAACCAGCATTAACTTCTTTAGCAATATGAGCTACAGTAGCTCGTCTGTTTGATCGGACCACAAGGGCCAGACAGACTTGCCCATTTTTCCTTCTTCTAACACATCAACTTTGAGGACAAAATGTTCACTTGCTGCCTAATATATCCCACCCACTAATAGGTGCCGTGATGAAGAGATGATCAGTGTTATTCACTTCACCTGTCAGTGGTCATAATGTTATATACTTAGGTGGGTGGTACATGTAGGTAGGTGGTATATATATATATATATATATATATATATATATATATATATATATATATATATATATATATATATATATATATATTCTTCCATATACATACTATTCAAAGTGGTTATTAAACAGAGTATGCTGGAAGAACTACATAATATTACTGTAATTAACTGATTGAACTGAGTGAAGATCAAATTAAACAGACTTTTTCTCTCTCTGGTTATCAGGGCTGTGCAGTCAGTAAGACTGATCTCTCTCTGAGTTACTGAGTCTCTCTCTCTCTCTCTCTCTCTCTCTCTCTCTCTCTCTCTCTCTCTCTCTCTCTCTCTCTCTCTCTCTCTCTCTCTCTCTCTCTCTCTCTCTCTCTCTCTCTCTTCCTTTTGAAACTGGGACACCCTAAAACACTGTCTGGGGCCTCGAGTGGAAAAAACAAATGGCCTCCATCACTTGGTTTGGCAGAAAGCATCCATAATTGATTAATGAGGATGACAGTATGTGGCTGTTTCACTGTGTGAGCTGAAGGAGAGAAGCAGGAATCTAAATTGATCTGAAAGCATAATGGCGGCATTAAAATCTGTAATTCCACCTATGTGCTTAGTATGAGAATATAAACTGTAATTCGTTCTTAAATAATAGATGGACTTTATGAATCAATGTTTAGGATTCTGAGGCTGAAGTCTCATTTCAGCAAGTGTCCTGAGAGCTGTTATCAGTCTATGTCCAGCTGGGGGCAGTAACTGGCCTGTGTGGATGCTATGGGGCTGAAACTGGGTGAAAACATACCATGAAAACTTAAAACACAGATGCTTTAAACTGTGAGAATGACAGCCCTATTCGGATAGTAATTGTCTGTAAAAATAAATTTGCATGGTACCTCAGTGATAAAACTCACAAATAAAACTAAATAATAAATTAATATTTAATTGAATAGGAAGCTAGACAACTATATTTGAAATGGTTTTCTGTCTTGCAATTTACAGTGGGTATGGAAAGTATTCAGACCCCCTTACATTTTTCACTCTTTGTTATATTTCAGCCATTTGCTAAAATCATTTGTTCATTTTTTTCTCATTTATGTACATACAGCACCCCATATTGACAGAAAAACACAGAATTGTTGACATTTTTGCAGATTTATTAAAAAAGAAAAACTGAAATATCACATGGTCCTAAGTATTCAGACCCTTTGCTCAGTATTTAGAAGAACCATTTTGATCTAACACAGCCATTTGACATAATACATCTTTTTGGGAAAGATGCAACAAGTTTTTTACACTTGGATTTGGGGATCCTCTGCCATTCCTCCTTGCAGATCCTCTCCAGTTCTGTCAGGTTGGATGGTAAACGTTGCCATTTTCAGGTCTCTCCAGAGATGCTCAATTGGGTTTAAGTCAGGGCTCTGGCTGGGCCATTCAAGAACAGTCACGGAGTTGTTGTGAAGCCACTCCTTCGTTATTTTAGCTGTGTGCTTAGGGTCATTGTCTTGTTGGAAGGTGAACCTTTGGCCCAGTCTGAGGTCTTGAGCACTCTGGAGAAGGTTTTCGTCCAGGATATCCCTGTACTTGACTGCATTCATCTTTCCCTCGATTGCAACCAGTCGCCCTGTCCCTGCAGCTGAAAAACACCCCCACAGCATGATGCTGCCACCACCATGCTTCACTGTTGGGACTGTATTGGACAGGTGATGAGCAGTGCCTGGTTTTCTCCACACATACCGCTTAGAATTAAGGCCAAAAAGTTCTATCTTGTTCTCATCAGACCAGAGAATCTTATTTCTCACCATCTTAGAGTCCTTCAGGTGTTAGCAAACTCCATGTGGGCTTTCATGTGTCTTGCATTGAGGAGAGGCTTCCGTCGGGCCACTCTGCCATAAAGCCCTGACTGGTGGAGAGCTGCAGTGATGGTTGACTTTCTACAAACTTCTCCCATCTCCCGGCTGAATCTTTGGAGCTCAGCCACAGTGATCTTTGGGTTCTTCTTTACCTCTCTCACCAAGGCTCTTCTCCCCCGATAGCTCAGTTTGATGTCCCAAACGTCTTCCATTTAAGGATTATGGAGGCCACTGTGCTCCTAGGAACCTTAAGTGCAGCAGAACTTTTTTTGTAACCTTTGCCAGATCTGTGCCTTGCCACAATTCTGTCTCTGAGCTCTTCAGGCAGTTCCTTTGACCTCACAATTCTCATTTGCTCTGACATGCACTAAGCTGTAAGGTCTTATATAGACAGGTGTGTGGCTTTCCTAATCAAGTCCAATCAATATAATCAAACACAGCTGGACATATGAAGGTGTAGAACTATCTCAAGGATGATCAGAAGAAATGGACAGCACCTGAGTTAAATATATGAGTGTCACAGCAAAGGGACCATGTGATATTTCAGTTTTTCTTTTTTAATAAATCTGCAAAGATGTCAACAATTCTGTGTTTTTCTGTCAATATGGGGTGCTGTGTGTACATTAATGAGTGTATACACTCACCTAAAGGATTATTAGGAACACCATATTATTACTGTGTTTGACCCCCTTTCGCCTTCAGAACTGCCTTAATTCTACGTGGCATTGATTCAACAAGGTGCTGAAAGCATTCTTTAGAAATGTTGGCCCATATTGATAGGATAGCATCTTGCAGTTGATGGAGATTTGTGGGATGCACATCCAGGGCACGAAGCTCCCGTTCCACCACATCTCGGGACATTGAGATCTGGTGACTGTGGGGGCCATTTTAGTACAGTGAACTCATTGTCATGTTCAAGAAACCAATTTGAAATGATTGGAGCTTTGTGACATGGTGCATTATCCTGCTGGAAGTAGCCATCAGAGAATGGGTACATGGTGGTCATAAAGGGATGGACATGGTCAGAAACAATGCTCAGGTAGGCCGTGGCATTTAAACGATGCTCTTCTGTTCTGTCCTTCAATCCGTGCAGACGTGTTTTCACTCTGCTCCCGCTGTGCTCTTGCGCTGTTTTGTTTTGTCTAGTGTTTCGTCTCTTCTCTTTCTCTCTGACCCACTGCTTTGCTGGACTCCTGAAAATACTGAAATGGAATTGATTAACTGGTCAATCAGCGCGATCGACAAGATTTTCTCTATACATGATTGGATTATTGATGGCGGGGTTCCTATTCTTTGGCTTTGGGATTGCCCTGACCTATCGGAAGATTGGTAAGACAGCTGCAAATTCACCCAGCCGCTGTCTGTGGAAATTAAGGAATGCTTCGGGGCTGTGTGTGACCGTTTGAAGGAATTAGATCAGAGAGTGATAGGAATTGAGGAACTGAACCGTAACAACGCAGTCCAGACTGCGGATACGCAGGGGAGAGTGGGCTCCATCGGGGGTTAGATCGGTGAACTTTTACGGACTGTAACCGGTCTGGCCATGAGGCTGGACGTAATGTCTAGGGAAACTGCACAGACCAGACGCGAAACGCTGAGGACCAGATCTGATTGATTGATTATGATCCGGACAAATTACCGAAGATCATCAAATGGATTAAAAAATAATAAATTGTATTTGCCTGACCTAATCAACTAGCCCAACGAACCTCACTTGTCCCTATCTCTCGGTTGGGAGTTCAGCCTGACAGCTGGTCTGCTATCTTCCCCTGTGCACTGCCTTATCTCCCTTCAAGGACAAACCATAGAACTGAACTCGAAAACATCTGAAGTTATGGCTAACATTCTCACACAACACAATCTCAGACTCACTCGCACCATACACAACCTACCCCACTACAACCGTCTGCCTGTCTTTATCTATCTCCTCTCCCACTCCATACAAAAAATCCCATCACGTGACCACGTGTACTGTGTCATGTTTATGTTTATGTTTATGTTTATGTTTTGTTGTGTTTTGCTATGTAATGCTTGCTAAACTGCATTCTTGTATTTCTGGAGAGCGTGTGGCGGCGCCTGAATAATCGGCTGCGGCCCGGAGGCTTGCTCCAAACTTCATTTCGTTATACTGTACTTGTACATGTGTAATGACAAATAAACTTCACTACAACTACTACAACCAATTGGCACTAAGGAGCCTAAAGTGTGCCAAGAAAACATCCCCCACACCATTACACCACCACCACCAGCCTGCACAGTGGTAACAAGGCATGATGGATCCATGTTCTCATTCTGTTTACGCCAAATTCTGACTCTACCATCTGAATGTCTCAACAGAAATCGAGACTCATCAGATCAGGCAACATTTTTCCAGTCTTCAACTGTCCAATTTTGGTGAGCTTGTGCAAATTGTATCCTCTTTTTCCTATTTGTAGTGGAGATGAGTGGTACCCGGTGGGGTCTTCTGCTGTTGTAGCCCATCAGGGTTGTGCATTTTGTGGCTTCACAAATGCTTTGCTGCATACCTTGGTTGTAACGAGTGGTTATTTCAGTCAAAGTTGCTCTTCTATCAGCTTGAATCAGTTGGCCCATTCTCCTCTGACCTCTAGCATCAATAAGGCATTTTTGCCCACAGGACTGTCGCATACTGGATGTTTTTCCCTTTTCACACCATTCTTTGTAAACCCTAGAAATGGTTGTGCGTGAAAATCCCAGTAACTGAGCAGATTGTGAAATACTCAGACCGGCCCGTCTGGCACCAACAACCATGCCACGCTCAAAATTGCTTAAATCACCTTTCTTTCCCATTCTGACATTCAGTTTGTTTGAGTTCAGGAGATTGTCTTGACCAGGACCACACCCCTAAATGCATTGAAGCAACTGCCATGTGATTGGTTGATTAGATAATTGCATTAATGAGAAATTGAACAGGTGTTCCTAATAATCCTTTAGGTGAGTGTATATACAGTGGGTACAGAAAGTATTCAGACCCCCTTAAATTTTTCACTCTTTGTTATGTATATATATACTTCCTAGAACTTCCTAGAATGTATACAAGAGGAACAAACTGGCTACTCAAAAGAAGATAAAAAATTTATGGAAATGGTGACAAATTCTGCCAAACTTGTTGATGGACATTATGAAATCGGCTTACCTCTGAGAAAGAGAATTCAGATGCCAAACAATCGTAAAATTGTGGAGCAACGTGCTTGGCATCTAAAGAGGAGACTTCAAAAGGATTCAGGTTTTCTTGCTGACTATAAAACCTTTATGAAGGATATGGTCTCCAAAGGCTATGCAGAACGAGTATCTGTAGAGGATATGACACGTAGTGATGGAAATATCTGGCATATTCCGCATCATGGTGTCTACCATTCCACAAAGAAGAAAATCTGTGTGGTATTTAATTGTGGAGCAAGTTTTCAGCGAACATCAATTAATGCTCAACTCTTGCAAGGACCAGACCTTACCAGCTCACTCACTGGAGTGGTGACAAGATTCAGAATAGAACCAGTGGTTATCATGGCAGATGTTGAATCAGTGTTCCATCAGGTAAGGGTACCAGCTGATGATGTTGATCTGCTAAGGTTTCTTCCTAAGGCTTCAACTTGGCCCACAGTCCTCTGACACCCTGGCTCCACCACGGACTCTGCCTTGGTCTCCGGAACCATCTGTGCCATCTCATCAGCTCCCAATCTCCACCTGGATCTCCACTTCCATCGGTTTTGTGTCCGTCAGTTGTCCAGTGGTGGGGACTTGGGTCAGGATCCAGGATTTGGACTTTAGGATGTGGGTACACCTCTTTGGAGCAACATCATCTCCTAGCTGTGCAAATTTTGCTCTTAGAAAATGTGCTCAAGATCATAAAGAGCAGTTCAACAAGGAAACAGTGGATAAAATCCTATATTCCTTTTATGTTGATGATTGTTTCGTTTCAGTGGCTTCAGTGGCTTCAGTTGAACAAGCAATAACCTTGTACCAGGAGCTTGTATCCATATGTGCCAAAGGTGGGTTTAGGCTCACAAAATGGATGAGCAACAGTCGTCAAGTGCTGGATGCAATACCTGAGGATCAAAGAGCAAGGGCAGTGAAAGACTTGAGCATGGATTGGGATTCTCCATCAGTTGAGAGAGTGTTGGGAGTGCAATGGTGCACTCAGTGTGATGTATTAAAGTTCAAGATTGTAATCAAATACAGACCTCTGACCAGAAGAGGAATCCTATCCATGATTAGTTCTATCTACGATCCATTGGGGATTGCTAGTCCTGTAGTGTTGTCTGCAATCAATCAATACATCAATAAATCAATAAATCAATAAATCAATAAATTTTGCAAGATGTCTGCAAAGGAGATTTGGGATGGGATAATGTCTTGCCTGAAATGGTTGTTCAAAAATGGACTAGATGGTTGCAAGAACTTTACCTTCTGGAAAGCTTTGAGCTTGATACTTTGGTGATATCACTGCCGCACAGTTGCATCATTTTTCAGATGCGAGCATGGATGGATATGGAACTGTGACATATTTGCTTTTAAACAACATGCATTCTCAAGTACATTGTGCTTTTATCATGGGAAAATCAAGAGTAGCCCCAACAAAGTCTGTTGCCATCTCTCGTATGGAGCTCATTGCTGCTACCATGGCAAGCCATGTGGATGTATTATGGAAGAAAGAATTGCATCTGCAACTTCAAGATTCCGTCTTTTGGATGGACAGTGCTTCTGTTCTCAAGTACATCAAGAATGAGACCACACGATTTCGAATACCTATTTTGTTTATGTACAAATGTGCATTACATGATTAGACGTATACTTGTAGGCCTAGCCAATCTTTTGATTGAGATATACAACCCCAAATATATGAACCGCAAATATACATCCAGAAAAGTTGGGGCATTTTGTAAAGTGCAATAAAATCAAGAAACTGTGATTTGTAAAGACGTTGCTCTGCCTGCGCCACAGACTTACGGGCCTTCAGCTACGCTTCGTCCCTCCACCCCCATTGGCTCCCTCTGGCTCTGCCTTCCCTAAGGCTTCAACTTGGCCCACAGTCCTCTGACACCCTGGCTCCACCACGGACTCTGCCTTGGTCTCCTGAACCATCTGGTCCATCTCATCAGCTCCCAATCTCCACCTGGATCTCCACTTCCATCGGTTTTGTGTCCGTCAGTTGTCCCGCTGGTGTCGTCAGCCAAGTCTCCACCATGGCTCCTCCCTCCCTCGACTCCCCAATTCATGGGCCATCGTCCTGGCCTACGCTCTGGTTTCCTACCTGGCTACTCCTGCTCCTATCTCCTCCCACTGTCATCACCACCCTGGTCTCTCCCTCTGTTGTTTCCACTGGTTTCCTGCCCTTTGCCTGATTTGTATACTTAAAAATATACTCACTTAAGTATACTTAAATTAACTTACACTTATAGATTTTTTTAAGGAAATCCCTTTGATGAGAAGGTGCACAGAAGAGCCTTGAATAACTCAGCATGATTTACTTTGTTCAAACATTTCCTGACATCGCTTCCTCATGAGGAATTAGTTATATCTTTTGCTGTCTTTCACCTCTGCTCTTCATATAAACAGTCATATTTCCAGCACAAAGTTGGGTTGTCGCTAAATGTTTCAGGGGGGTTATGTAAAACTTTTAATGGGATCTGAGCTGACTAGGTTCTCCTGTGATTTGCTGTAACCATGGAAATGATTAATGGCATACAGTGGGTGCTCTGAAAGAGACTCGGTCTCTCTGTCGTGTGTATCTCTGACTGACATTGCATTATAATATTCACTCATGAAAGTGCACCTGCTCCCAGCTTTAATGAGCCTGTAGAGCTGGCCTGCCATGAACCCAGAGCTGAAACACCTGATGAACGGCTCTCCTTTTTGGCAGGGTAGAATATAATAGCATACCAAAAACAAACCCAGAGAGATAGCAGCCATAGTCTCCCATTGGTATGTTAAATGGGATTTATTAAATTTAATTTTTTTTTTTTTCATTAGTCTGCTCCGAGATCTCCGTGGCTCAGATTAATCAAGACTACTCTCTAAAGCTGTTTACAGGCTCTCCATTAAATGATGATATCACTATCACTGATGAGAAATCCCAGGCTGTAATGTTGGAATAATATCAGATATACATATTGTAGAACTTTCAACATTGATCTGATAACTGATTTTTATTAAAAAAAAATAGTTTGGCTTGTTTGAGTCAATGTCTAGAGTGAGCAGTACTCATTTTGGTCACTGATAATTCCTATTCTTGCATTTGTGCTGATAGTTTTGATAACATTGTTATTTTAAAATGTAGAAAATAATACGGTAATTGTGCCAAATATTTGACTTTATCATGGCACTGAATGACTACCATTACTATGACTACCATGTTCCATGTGCTGCAAAAAAAAATTTTTTTCACAAAAACATAAAATATGTGCATCTTGCAGTGGCATATGGTTGTATTCTTTAAAAAATTCTTTAAAAATTCTTAAAAAAAATAAATAAAAATAAATCTTAAAAAGATGCTATACAGTAAAAATATTTCCTAGCAAGCAATTTTGCATTTAAAAGACATCTAATAGCTGTCCAAAGTCCAAAATTTGGGCTGTCAGTGAAAATGTAATAGATATCTACCCATAGTCCAAGAATATACTAGTCATCTAGAAAATGAACATGTCAAAGAAACCAAACACCTTGTAATCACTGCTGACATTGCTCTCATGATGGAATATCATACATCTCATAAGTTATTTTGGCAAAAACTACATGTAACCAAATTCAAGGTTATTCTGGCTATAAGTAGGTTACTCATAGCCAGATTATATCAGGTCTATAGTTAACCAAGACAGGGAAATGACAGCTATTGCTTGTTGGGTTGATTAACGGTAAGTTCCCTTGCTATATACGGGGGGGAAACTCAAATAGATCTTCTGCATTTCCTGTAATAATTACAGTAAAATACTGTTAAATGATTAGTTTAATATAGTAGTATTTAATATAGTAAAAGTAAAATAGAAAAAGACGTCCTATAATTTATAGTAAAAACATACATAAACTGACATTCCCAGAATTCCCTGCATGACACTTCAAATTTCATGGTATTCATGGAAAACCAGGATAAAAAGGGTGAAAGATGGCGTGAACTCCGTGTTTTGAAGGGGTTCAAAACAGACGCAGAGACAGCTTTTTTTCTGCTGGACCGACGACATTTCAATGGTTCAATTACGTAACAGTATGTAGCACACTTGTTCGCTTTATTCATACAGTTACAGAGTTTTCTTTGTTGTGCCTTTCTCGTTTTGCTATGTGCATTATGGTAAATATCAATTATTTTGTGCTAGCTATAGCTATAGAGTTATATAGAGCTATATAGCTATACAACTCATATATAAGAGGGAGCAATTCACCTCTACTCCACATTAATTTGTTGGTATAAGACAATTAGAAATTAGACTGCACAGAAATGGAAATTGAACTACAGCCCTAATAATACACATTAAATGTAGTCACGCAATGCTGATGTTGTTAACATTAACAATTTGAAAACAAAGTATAATTTGGTGGTTCTTCTGGAAGGTTCTCCTCTCTCCACAGAGAAACATTGTAGCTCTGTCAGAGTGACCATCAGGTTCTTTGTCACCTCGCTGACTAAGGCCCTTTTCCCCCAATCGCTGAGTTTGGCCGGAAGGCCAGCTCTAGGAAGAGTCCTGGTGGTTCCAAACTTCTTCCATTTACGGATGATGGGGGCCACTGTGCTCATTGGGTCCTTCAATGCTGCAGAAATTTTTCTGCACCCTTCCCCAGATCTGTGCCTCTCGGAGGTCTACAGACAATCTCTTGGACTTCATGGCTTGGTTTGTGCACTGACATGCACTGTTAACTGTGGACCTTATATAGACAGGTGTGTGCCTTTCCAAATCATGTCCAATCAACTGAGTGCACAGGTGGACTCCAATCAAGCTGTAGAAACATCTCAAGGATGATCAGTGGAAACAGGATGCACCTGAGATCAATTTTGAGTGTCATGGCAAAGGCTGTGAATACTTATGTACATGTGATTATTTTTTTTTTTTTTCATTTTTCTTTTTTTTTTTATAAATTTGATTTCAAACAAACTTTAAGTATAAATATTTATTTTGATGGTTCCGCAACAGACATTCTACCGACTATAAGCAACTTTTCAACTACATGTCGACTTATTCTACTAACCTGAACCCTAACACCTAACCCTAACCTAACTGTACTAACAGTCTTACTCTACTAATACTCTGGACCATCAAAATAAAGTGAAACAAATATTTTTGAATTCTGATTGGTCTATCATGGCATGCTGTGGTCAATATTTTTGAATAATGTGTATGCTAAACTGTACAATTGATCAATGACTCTTGCACATCAGTATAATCTTTATTCTGTATGAAACGTGATGATGATAGACAATCCGTAATATGAACATCACACAACACAACATCACATATGAACATCCTCTTCAGCGCATTTCTCATTGTCAGCCACATGAATAGCTAACCTTTTGGTATTGTTACAATGCAGTTTCTAGATAAACTTCTGTAGTGTATTATCAGATTGACATTGAATAGCTACCCCACCACATCACAGACTAACACTGTAAACACTCCACATCCTGTTTGTTTAGAAACTTTTTGTTGTTGTCAAGAGCCCAGATTCTTAATTAGATAGTGATGATGTGCACATCTTTCTGTGTCTTATTAAATTAGAGGCACCTGAAGCACTCAGTTCTCCCTCTTATCTCTGGGAAACAGTTGGGCTGCTGCCAGCGCGAGGCTGCCTGCTTGCCAGTGTGTGTGCTGCCACGTGTGTGTGTGTATCATTGACTTCATACAAGCAGTGAGCGAGCTTTGTGTCTCTTTATAGCCCCGCAGACACAGCACGTCTATCCAGCGCGACAGGGAAATGTTTTTTTCATTAACACAGCTCTCCTCATGCTGTTGTGCTGCTGTTAAACCACCCAACCGCATTGATCTCAAACTGAAGCTGCTCAGCACAAACTATTGCAGCTTTCTCTTTTTAAAGAGTATCTACAAACTAATCTCATGAGAAGATGAAACTATTTTACATTCTGGTGAAGTCATAAATTTTTTCATGGTTTCTCTCAACCCCTTGTAAAAACATGGTTATTGTAGTTAAACCATGGTAACCACAAATTAACCATGGTTTTGCTACTCTAACCATATTTTGTATTTGTGGTAAAACTGTGGTTATATAAATGGTAATCAATTAGCCAAAAAACCATGGTTACTACACTTTTACTACAATAAAACCATGGTTATTTTTCATAAGGGATGCACACTATAATGTTTCATCCTTGTTCAGTGTCTATGCTATTTCTCTCCAGAAGTTATGATCAATAACTTTAAAGTAGAGTTGCGAGTATCTCTTAATTTCTCTTACAAGCACTCCTCAGTTTAGTAGTCTGTTGTTGTTGCTGCAGAGACCAGTAGTTTGTTGTTGTTACAACCTGATGTTTTGGGAAAAAGTAGCTAACCACCACTTTGTTGCTTTAAAAAGTTCATAAAAAGATCGTAAAACTAATCCATATCCGAATCGAGCGGTTTAGTTACAAAATATTTGGGTGTTGCAAGTTTTCTCTCCTGATCTCTCTCACTTTTGACTTTATGCATGTTAATGTTATGGTGACACAACTTCTAATGCATCATATGTGTCCTTTTTAGTGATGAGTGTGCTGTCATTGCCTGCGGTGATGCCTTCATTTCTTCTCTTAAAAACATTAATATGATATAGAAAATTTATTTAACAAGTCGTTAAACAAAAGAATAGGGGAGTGATACCTAGAAAGACGTCTGTGGATTTAGCCTATTTATTTAATTATTTATTTCTCTAGCTGTTTTCTGTGCAAGCTCAGTGAATTGGTCACCCTCTCTAAAAAATGTCAGCTTCTCTGATCATAGACAGGTGTTCTAATTGTAGTTGACAGCCTGTCATGATGTATTTGTGTCTTAGTATGAAGCAGCGAGTATTAAAACACAGAATGAATATGTGTTTGCAGCCGTAACACAATGCTTGTCATCATGCTTTGATGGAAGACTCTGATGAACAGCCTGAAAGCTCACTATGATTTTGTCACCTGCAGGAAAACACGTTTCATACTCTTTTCTCTGTGTGGAAGAATGCAGCCTGCCTTGTGTCCTTAAATGCATTTTAGAAAAAAAAAAAAATAATAATAACAAGAAAAAGTAAAAGTTCCCTTCATGTTCCTTTCTAACCTGTATACAGGAAAGAAATCTCAACTGAGTTCTGTATAATATTTTTCTCCTATACAGGAATGAGATTAAATGTGTAGGATATATAAACTTTTGTCAACATTTTCAGAAAAAAAAAAAAAGATTAAAAAAAATTGTAATAGGCAAGGTATCTCAACGTCTCAAATTGTGCTCAGATTTTCAATTCAAAGTCTGCAATCAAAACAGATTTTGGTTACACTTTATTTTAAGGTGTACACAAAAGGTGTCGCACCAAAATACATTAGTGCCATTCTGATTCCTTACTCTCCCCAAAGCACTCAGGTCTTGTAATCAGCTTTTCTTAACTGCCCCACATTGTCGCTGTAAATCTAAGGGTGGTCGGGACTTTTCTGCTGCAGCACCTAAACTTTGAAACAGTCTGCCATTGAATGTGAGGTCGGCTCCTTTACTAGCCAGTTTTAAAATGGCAGCCGTTAATTCTCTTGATGAGATATCTTATCTGTAAACTACACAGTCTCTTCTGAGAATGGTATATTTACACACATGAACTGATCTAGAACCACAAACTGGTGAGGCAATTGGAGTTAAAAAAAAGAAAAAAAGTATATATATATATACTTATATATAACATTATAAGTGAAATAATTAATTAAAAAAAATATAGTAGCCACTTTTGTCCAAGGTGACTTGCAGGAAGGATGGTAACATATTATGGATGGATGGATGGATGGATGGATGGACCGATGGATGGTTTGAAAAAATAATGGCAAACCACCCAATTTGAAATCTTTCAAATTGAAATCCGTTTTTGCTCATGGGACTCCAGAACCAATTGAACCAATTGCCTGAGATGCCAATGCCATGCCTTGTGTTTTTTACCTTTCTATAAATCAAAGATACAAAGAACAGCATTTATTTTAAATAGAAATATTTTTAACAATATAATTGTCTTTGCTGTCTCTTTTGATTGATTTATTGTGTCCTTGCTGAATAAAAATATCCATTTATATAAATACAACAAACATAATTACCCACTGAAATAATCCTGACTCAAATGTCATCTACAGTTTACATATTTTATGTATTACTGTATTTGTCCAAATATAAGGATAGGTAATGTTGACTCCAAGATGCACAATGTATTAATGTATTTTCTGTTCAATAAACATTGACAATCTTAACTTTTGAATGTTGTACCATTAATCTTGAAGTTAACTAATGCTATTGTAACTGACAGTGTAAAACATTGTACTTACATTTGCCAGATTTGATTTAGTAACGACTTTTGTAGTTTGATTTTATAAAAACTTTTCCTCTACTAATTTCCACTAGAACACTATTAGTGTCACTTGCACCTAGTGGTGGGAGTGAAGTGCAGCAGATGAAACCCCTTGCAAATAAAACGTTAAATCAGAAGAGACCAGTGAATGAAGTAAAAATAATTGTTTATTGAACAAATGATGTGATGATTATCCTTGACAAAGTCTTTTGCAATTAGATTCCTAAAAAGTGTTCACACCGAGGAGAATTGTGCTTTAAGGAGAACTTGGAGCAGGTCGGGGGCTGGTGACGTCATCGTCTATAATTCAATGTATAATATTTTAAAAACGGAAGCAGCACAAACGAAACTTTTACCAGCACAAACCAGCACAAACGAAGCACAAACGATTGAGACTATTTTGGGTGAATTTGGAGCAGGTCGGGGGCTGGTGACGTCATCGTCTATAATTCAATGTATAATATTTTAAAAACGGAAGCAGCACAAACTAAACTTTTACCAGCACAAACGAAGCACAAACGATTGAGACTATTTTGGGTGAATTTGGAGCAGGTCGGGGGGCTGGTGAAGTCATCGTCTATAATTCAAAGAAAAAATATTAAAAAAACGGAAGCAGCACAAACAAAGTTTGCACAAACGAAGCACAAACAAACGAGGCTATTTCTGATGAATTTGGAGAATGTGGGGGGCTGAGTGACCTCAGAATGACCTATAAATGTTCTTTTAATATCTTAAAAACCAAAGCAGCACAAACGAACATTTTTATGGCACAAATGGAGCACAAACGACTGAGACTAATTTGCTGACATTTTGCGTTGGGTTGGGGGCCAACTTCACACAGCCACAGGACCTGGGCTGCATCCGAAAGCTTAGGCAGCTGACTTGTTGCCTTGCTGCCTTACAGGCAATGACTCTGCAGGCAGTGTTTGCACACAAAGGTACCTTACAAAACTGATTTCAGACAGACTTTTGAGGCAGTGTAACAGTTTAATGATCTACAGCAAAATAGTGCGAGCTTTGGTGAGAATTAAACAAATATTTACTTACTGCAGTAGTGATTTCCCATTTGAAACAAAAAAGTGATCAAAAGGTCAAAAAGTGATTTTTTGGTCAAAAATTTACTTTTACACACAAACTGACCAGCAACCACAACTTTCAGATGCCATCAATGCTTCATTGGATGCAGCCAATAGTGTCATGATGACGGTGCTCAGCGTGATGGCGTTTTTACACTGGATATGTTTGTTGAGTCCGAGCGTGATTATTTGCAGCGCCCCCCACAGTGGGGGTGTTGTAAAAAGAATTTAAGGATACACGGAGTACTTACCAACACGATCATCATTTTTGAGAGAAATAGTAAAGGTGAAAATTCTCTTGATGAAATATCTTATCTGTAAACTACACAGTCTCTTCTGAGAATGGTATATTTACACACATGAACTGATTGGTCCGAACAGATCTGGTTCAGACTGAACTTCCCGACCTCAAATGTTGTGGGTGGGGCTAAGTTCAGCTGGCATCTAGGCTAGCTATTATGTGCAGCTGAATAAACGACACTTGGGCTTTCTGTATGTGTTTTTTATGCTGGTCTGCCTTTGCAGTCTAACAGCGCACATGAAGTTCTTGTTTCATGAAGGCGGCTTTCTGCTGCTTGCAAACTCTTTCGAGGAGACAGTGGATACCATTAATTTGGTGCCCTGATTGCACTCCCTATGCACAAACACATTGCAGGCTCACTATCGCTCGTATCCAAGGTAAAGCATCAACACTATCATCCCTTACAAGTGTTATACTTAACTAAATACATAACATGTTATTGTCATTTTCTGGTAGCGTAATGTGCGCAGCCTTCATTTTTAAAAGTCTCCGTTTTGGTCTGCTTACATTGAAACGCAACCCCGGAGTTTTCAAACTAAAACGGGGTCTGCAGCATTTTAGATTAGAAATCTTTATTGTCGACACATGTGGAAATTCATCTTCGGCCTCATATACAAAACATATACAGTTGACTTCACAATACAGTACAGCAAACTGTACCTGCCCCATGCATTACAAACACAAACCATAAAATAAATATATATGCACCCATGGTACAGC
Organism: Paracanthobrama guichenoti; assembly: GCA_018749465.1. Lineage (NCBI taxonomy): Eukaryota > Metazoa > Chordata > Actinopteri > Cypriniformes > Gobionidae > Paracanthobrama > Paracanthobrama guichenoti. The sequence continues at coordinate 1,449,913 of CM031951.1, read as the reverse complement.
AGCAAAGTTCCCTGATTATTACGCAGGAATGAGAGAATAGTTCCTAGCCATATCATGACAACTTTTCATTTTTCATCAGTGTGGTTTTCACCCTCTTACAGAACACACGCCATGCGGTGTAAAACCAAAATGTTATTCTTCTTCTTCGATCACTCAACGCAATTTATCACTAGAGCCCCTAGTGGTGCAGTTCCACATGTTATAGTAAGCAATTACTATGAATTGAAGTGTTATATACTTCCCAGCACAACAGTCGGTCTTGGTACACAATGTAACTACAGAAGAGTCAAGTTTTAAATAGGAAAAATATTGAAAGTCTTTGGTCATTTTTGAGCATGATGCTAATGGTCTAATCCGATTCAATGATGTATGCTAAGCTATGCTAAAAGTGCTAATGCCAGATACAGAGATCGGCTGAATGGATTCAAAAACGGTAACTCTTGGAAACTTGGAAAATGAGCCTATTTTCAAAAAAAGTGGAGTGTTCCTTTAATAATCTTTGTGAGCTTGCTTTTACTTCTAGCCCACACATTTCCACACCAGCAAGTAATGTTATATGAAATAATACTTTCCAACAAACTGGTATAGACCATCCCCAGGATTTCCTTACTCACATTAAAACAATTTCTTAAATTTCCTGTTTAATTTCCTTAAAAGAAACAATCTTTGGAGTGCCTTTTTATAGATGTAATCTGTATGCTCAATAAAATTAAGACTACAATCTAGGATTTTACAGTCTCGACATGTTGGCCCCCAATTATAACCAATTATTTTCGAAAGTCTCAGTTTTCGAGTGTCGAAAACGCCGGAGTAGTGTAGACGATGGGCGTAACCGTAGAAAAGTTTTGCGTTTTAAAACAAAAACGCACTGTAAACAGGGCCCTTCGACCGATCAAACAAGTCAAGAAAGAGATGTTAAAATCCACAGATGTTATTTCTTTTGGGTCATTCATCCAACTATTTGGCATTGCAGTAGCCTATGCTGTGTGCTCCATTTTGTCCTGCACATTTTGGCAAATGCAACAGTGAGAATAGTGTGCCAGTATGCTATTTTAAACACACAGTTTTCTCTTACTTGTTTCATCGTTTCGTCAAATGTCCAGCAGATTGCAGATGCTTTGATTAAAAGCCACAGGAAACTGAATAAGGTTAATGTTTCTTATCCTCAAAGAGAGAACCACTTTTTGTTAGTCATTATTTTATTCACTGAATCTTCAACTTTTTTAAACTTCTCTCTCTCGACTTACCAATATTTGGGTGACATCTGCTCGCTCTGTGTGCTGTAGACAGAAGGACACATCAGGGATCATATTAATATTTAATATCTGATTTGAGGTCAGTGCAGCTCTCTCTGCGGATGAAAGCGGAGAGCGCTTCCGCTGTCATACATCTGTCAAAAAGTCTGTGATGTCAGGGTGGCTGTCAGTCTCCAGTAGAGAGCTGGGCAGAGTATGGACTGCTGTGACCACCTGGACTCTATCCTCAACCATCATCCATCACCAGACAAATGACACAAAATAAACACCATTTAAGTTTGCATGAAATAAAAAATTCACCACTTATTATTTTGTAACGTTATTGATCTTATTGTGAACGATTCATTCTTGTATATTTCATAATTTTTTTTCACTCTTCTGTTGAAATGACAGACTTTGATCTGATTCTGATTCTGATTCTGAGAGCCTTTTTCCCCCAGTATCAGCACTTGAACCGTTTCACCGTTTGTGTCACTCCACTTCACTGTCATGGCGGTCGAGCAAATCCACCATACTTTTTAAAAATATGAACTGTTGTTGTGTTGTTTGAAATGTAGTTTTAAGAGTTTTTTAGGCGAGTATGTAGTTATTTAGACCTCAAATATGTGACGTATATAAACAAAGCGCTTGTTTTACAATTTGTTTCGACACTTTCACAGATGCGAGCTCCAGACCGATAGTGGCCGTACAGCACTCGTGTACCCGCAGAGAACAGCTTCATCCCGGCCAGTCATTTGGGAATTTGCTGCTGGCTCTTATATAGATAGTGGTTAAACATGAGATATAATTAATTTGGGATATATCAAATGGGCAGTCTTTGGTCTTATTAATCTATTACTTGTTGAAGAGCAAATCGATTTTAGGTTAAGGGGAACGTTAAGTTTCATATGTTTAGGCTATATTTAACTTGAATCCTGTACTGTACTTATTAGGGCGCGAGCACCAATGGTGTGAGGACCCTATTGGAATTGTTTGGTCTATTATTCTAGTTCTTCAAAATGAATCACATTTTTGAGGGCCTAAACATGCTCGAAAACTCATGAAACTTTGCACACGCTTCAGAAGTGTTGAAAATTTACATCTGATATGGGTTTCAGAATTAGTTGTGGCAAAATGGCTCAATAGCGGCACCTAAAAAAATTAAATTAAGCGCTGTTCATGCTACGTTTCACATACAACTTTGTACTTGTACTTTAACAAACTCCTCCTAGAGATTTAATCAGATCAACCTCATATTTGGTCAGTCTAATCTAAAGGCCTTGGTGATGTCAAATTGCGAAGATCTTGAGTTTTCCCTGAAGAGCGTGTCTGTGGCAGCCTGACAAAATTCGATGTTTCGCCATGAAACAGGAAGTTGTTGTAACTCGGGCATACAATGTTCGATCTGCCCCAAACTTCACGTTTTATTAGAGTAAGGGCCTGAACACATCTACATGCCAATATTCAGTTACAGTTATACCACCACCTGGGGGCAACAGGTAATGGCATGCTTTACACTGTGATTAACTCCTCATTGAGATTTAACCAGAACAACATAATATTTTGGTCAGTCTAATCTTAAGGCCTTGGCGATGTTAAATTGTGGTGGCCTGACAAAGTCTAATACTTCGCCATGAAACAGGAAGCTGTTGTAAGTCAGGCATACAATGTCCGATCTGCCCCAAACTTTACACATTTGATAAGAGTCCTGGCAACAGGAAATGGCATGCTTTATACTGTAATTCACTCCCTGAAATACATTTAAATATGCCATGAACTACCAAACATGCTAGAAACACATTCAATCATACAACACATGGCTAAGTGCTAACGTATGGCGATTAAAGCCATGAAACAGGAAGCTGTAGTAACTCAGGCATACAATGTCCAATCTGCCCCAGACTTCACATGTTTCAGAAGAGTCCTGCCCTGAACACATCTACATGACAATATTCAGTTACAGTAGCCTAATAGCGCCACCCACGGGCAACAGGAAGTGATGTGTTTAACACTGTGATGCACTACTAGCAACATACTAAAATATGCAATGGAGTACTAAACATGCTAGAAACATTCTAAAACATGTTAGCAACACTTATCTGAGTGCTAAAGCATGCTATTATTGTCATGAAACAGGAAGTTGTAACTCAAGCATACGTCCAATCTGTCTCAAACTTCACATTTGATAAGTGCCCTGGCATGAAGATATCTACATGCCAAAATTTTGTTGTAGTCTTAGCACCACCAGCTGGTAGCAGGAAGTGTGGCAAATACAAATGACTGACATAGTCATCCTATTTTTATATACTTAAATGCATATTGTCCACCGTGCTTTTCCTAAAGCCACCGGGTGGCGGTGGCATGGGTGCGAGCCTTTCATTGAGCCCTATCATAATTTCCTACTGTCTTTTATAATGGCTATTGTTATTAAAGGCACAACATGTTTTTTTGCCGCTAGAGGTCGCTTATTCAAAACAAAGGCGTAGCTTGATGACGCTGAGATGACGCGGAATCTTGTAGTCTTCACCTCTACAGTGGAAAAGAATCAGATGGGACGTTGGCAGAAATGTTCATGGATGAGATTATTAACGTTACAGTAGTATGAAGCAGAGCAGGGCCGAGTGCTGTGGGAGCTGAACGAGGCCGCTGAAGCGACTGCTAATGAGAGATGAGCTTAACACGTGGCTGGAAAGCAGCGGACCTTTTATTATACCAGCTGCCGCTTCCGCTTCTTCCTGTCAAGTGTTTGTGGGGTAATGCAGCGCTGTTTTATAATTTTAGATACATTTGAGTGTATTGAAAATTATCTTATAACATTACTCTGTCCGTTCGCTCCGCAGCTGCTATGAGACAGTAAGCTAGATCGATATTAGAATGTCATAATGCTGGATGGCTTGTGTTGCTAAATGGCATGCAATTCATTTTAAAACATATTGTATGACGGAGAAAATGCTGTATTACTGTACAATAATTAGTTTTCTGTCTATAAATGTCTCCAAACAGTTGTTCCCTTGTCTAATAAAACATATAATATATTAAATCGTCTTTGTGTTTTCATAGTTTCTACAAATCGAGGAAATCGAGGGAAACGCGGGTATGATGTCATTGATAGGCGATGCACAGATATGGTCCATGTCCTGGTTAAAATTGCTTATTTCTCTGGATTTAAACATTCTTTTTAAAACATTTAAGATAATGTAAGTACACAAGTCAACAAAATATATAACATTGGTCTAGTAATTTTTGGATATTTTAAACAAAAAATCTTACATATTGTGCCTTTAATTTAAATATTGTTGTTCAATCATTTTTTTATATAAATAATATGCGAATTTGGTATTGAGAAACGGTCCTTTAAAGTCCTCATGAAATCAAAATTAACCCTATTTACTTTTAACAATTAATCCGCGAAAGTTAATACACAGAAAAAAATGTGTAAAGGATGCGGTATACGGAGTGTCCTTAATCAGAATTAAACGAGATGTCCTTCGTAGGACACATAGGCAGGAAGTATCATGTTGCTATGCCAACAATTTCACAGTGTTGTTGTGCTCTCACACCAGTTATATGAATGAAAATTATTTATAACTTGAACATGACTATGAAATGTTTCTTGCCTTGACAGCAAAGTACTGTTCTAAACGTTTAAAAATCACTAAACACTTGTAATCCTGTTTACCACAACTATCTATTTGAGGCAATACAGCTTAAAAACAAAAACAAGCTTGAAACTACTTAAATTTAAACACCACATCTTCGCTTGCATGTATATCTGCCGGCGTTGCCAATTTTTCCAATAATATTTAAAAAACATGACGGTTTGTCGGCCGAAAAACATTTGGAGTGTCCTACTACTTTTCTGAAATGAGACAGCCTTGATGACGCATGCAACCTCGAATGCGACCTCTGGAGGACACAGCCTTTCGAAATGAGACACAGGTCATGGCTAAATGGAAACTTTTAAAAGGACAAAGACAAATCGCCTTTCTCATTCAAACTGATATGTTAAAATGTATATAATATTATGGACATCAACCTGAAGAGTGCAGGTAATACATGAATGGTCGATCTCACTCTCATTATACCGTAATACTCTACTCTACATAATACAATAAGCTTCAAAGAAGCGACTCAGCGTTCCTTCGTTGCTAGTTCTAAAATGACGTTTTAGAATTAGTAAAGGAGGCTTGGGCTCAACTGTTAAACTGTCAACTTGAGATTTGAATCTGTGGCAGAAGGAAGCAGTTCTGCACAAAAGAGATTTTAAAGACACTCTGTTGTTGTTTCTCATTTATTTACACACTTCAAAATGTTGTATAAACGCAATATCACACTCATAGCCATACTATATGGCTGTATATCAGCACGCTGTGATAACCTATGGCACTCCGCCTGCAGCTTCATGTCTCCGGCCGAATCACAGCCGTGCTGATAAATAGCCATATCGCACTGCTACTCTTGTAATATTGCCCATATATAATTTCAGAATACAACATAGATGACATATCAAATGTTTAAAATGAGAAAATGTATAATTTTAAGGGAAAAAAATAAGTTGATTTTAAATTTCATGGCATCAACACATCTCAAAAAAGTTGTGACAAGGCCAGGTTTCCCACTGTGTGGCATCTCCTCTTCTTTTTATAACAGTCTGCAAACGTCTGGGGACTGAGGAGACAAGTTGCTCAAGTTTAGGAATAGGAATGTTGTCCCATTCTTGTCTAATACAGGCTTCTAATTGCTCAACTGTCTTAGGTCTTCTTTGTCCCATCTTCCTCTTTATGATGCACCAAATGTTTTCTATGGGTGAAAGATCTGGACTGCAGGCTGGCCATTTCAGTACCTGGATCCTTCTTCTACACAGCCATGATGTTGTAATTGATGCAGTATGTGGTCTGGCATTGTCATGTTGGAAAATGCAAGGTCTTCCCTGAAAGAGATGACGTCTGTATGTTGTTCTAGAACTTGGATATACCTTTCAGCATCCAGATGTGTAAGCTGTCCATGCCACACGCACTCATGCAACCCCATACCATCAGAGATGCAGGCTTCTGAACTGAGCGCTGATAACAACTTGGGTTGTCCTTGTCCTCTTTAGTCCGGATGACATGGCCTCTCAGTTTTCCAAAAAGAACTTCAAATTTTGATTCGTCTGACCACAGAACAGTTTTCCACTTTGCCACAGTCCATTTTGAATGAGCCTTGGCCCAGAGAAAACGCCTGCGCTTCTGGATCATGTTTAGATATGGCTTCTTTTTTAACCTTTTTTGAGCAACGTCGAATGGCACGGTGGATTGTGTTCACCGACAATGTTTTCTGGAAGTATTCCTGAGCCCATGTTGTGATTTCCATTACAGTAGCATTCCTGTATGTCATGCAGGGGCCCGCATCTAAGGGCCCGAAGATCACGGGCATCCAGTATGGTTTTCCGGCCTTGACCCTTACACACAGAGATTGTTCCAGATTCTCTAAATCTCTGGATGATATTATGCACTGTAGATGATGAAAACGTCAAACTCTTTGCAATTTTTCTCTGAGAAACTCCTTTCTGATATTGCTCCACTATTTTTGGCCGGAGCATTGGGGGAATTGGTGATCCTCTGCCCATCTTGACTTCTAAGAGACACTGCCACTCTGAGAGGCTCTTTTTATACCCAATCATGTTGCCAATTGACCTAATAAGTAGCAAATTGGTCCTCCAGCTGTTCCTTATATGTACATTTAACTTTTCCGGCCTCTTATTGCTACCTGTCCCAACTTTTTTGGAATGTGTAGGTCTCATGAAATCCAAAATGAGCCAATATTTGGCATGACAAATCTTGGTCTCACTTTCAACATTTGATATGTTATCTATATTCTATTGTGAATAAAATATAAGTTTATGAGATTTGTAAATTATTGCATTCTTTTTTTATTCACAATTTGTACAGTGTCCCAACTTTTTTGGAATCGTGTTATATATAATTGTTATGATCCTTGTGTTGGACTCTTATTTTGAAGAATTGTCTGTGTTCCTATTGTTTCTGGATTCAGCTTGCCTTGTTATCTTGCCTGTCCTATTAGTTCCCATAGTTACCTTTGTTTGTCTCCACAGCTACCCTCATTTTTACCATGGCTACAAGTCAAGGGTCTACTTCTACTTCTACTATGGTAATACTGTTAATAAATGTTATCTAACTGCATTTGGATTCAGCTTTCTATTGATCCACCTGATGTTATAATCTTCTGAAACCCTCCACCTCCCCAGCTCCACCTGTCTGGATCTCAGAAGCAGCATTTAATGCAGTGCTTAACAGATCGTAATTAAAATAAAAAAATAAATAAATGTCATTAAACTTTATATTTATATGTAATTTATGTATTGTATTGAATGTACTTCCATTTTAATTACAATCTGTTAAACATTTCAAAATGTAATTACGTTTATTAATTACCCTAATAATCAAAGGAAATCTTCTAAATAAAAGCAACATTTAAAAAATTGTAAAACTTTTTTTTTTTATTAAAATTGCAAAATGTAAAAACAATTAAAAACATGGAATGTGGAGTAAATAAATACCACAATGGTAACAATAACAATCATTATACAATGTTAAAGAGCCATAATCTGCAGAAGTCCTCTTTTAATTCACATCACTTTTTTATTGCTCTCTTTTATTTACTCTCTTGTGAACTCATTACAGTCTGTTAAAGGAAGTTTTTTCTGACAGCTGTGTCCTCTGGACCCTGTGTGTCCCTTGTTGCTGTCCCAGAGCCAGACAGAACAGATATTTTGAGAGAACGTCTGGATTCGCACGCATGAAGAGATCAAGCAGACCCAGTTCAAGCAAAGATAATGAATCCCCACCTCCAGTAAAGCAGCCTTTAATACTGTAAATCCTAGTGAGCTGCCTACACAGCATCAATGACATACTGTACTCAATGAACAATAAAGGTTGTCTCAAATTTGAAGTAGCAAATTATTATCGCTTCTCTTGTAATTTGAAGTGGCATTGCGTGTCTTTCAGAGAAGGATTTCTGTCCAAGATGTGTGTTTTAAATCAATTTGTTAGCTTAGTCTGCTACGGGCTAATGTCAGAATCTTCTCTGAGAGTCTGTTTTGTCATGTATGGAGTCATGTGTTTCAATCTATATTTGGCTAGCTATATCCGCAGTCCTGTCCACATTGGATTAAGGGCAATATACTGTCAGCAAGTATACACTGTTTTGCACAAAAAAACAGTCATATATATTCTCAAAAATGCAAAAAGTGCAACTGTCTAAAAAAATTATGTTTTAGGGATGTCTCCTTGAAGGCTTATCACTAAACAGCCACAATTGTAATTGGCTTACTCAATGAAGGATACAATGCCCCACGCTTTTGCAAGTAAGTTAGGGTATATTTAGATGACAACAATGAACTTAAAAACATTTGTGTTTTTTACGTACAGACAATAACATTGTCGACAACACAAAACCTAAAAACACTGTATTATGCATGCCACGCCAGTAGCTGCCAATGTCTACAAAACTATGCGCAAATAGACTGAACAGAATCGCATGCGCATAACGTCACAGTTTTCACAAATTCTCATTTTTGTAGTTTTTTTGTATTGGTATCGTTTTCAAAAACTTGTAGTTTGAAATAAAAAAAGTTTTTGTTTTTCAGGCCCCCCATACACCATTATCATATAAAGGAATGGCCAAAACAATAAAAAAAAAGAAATAATCTGGTTTTAGTTTAAATCAGTGTTGTGTAAACAGACACTATGGCCCTTATCATATACCCAGCGCAATGTGACACCAAGTGTTTTTGCTAGTTTCAGCCCAATGCAGTTATCATTTTAACGTCCAGCAATGTTCTTTAAATAGCAAATGTACTCGCGCCCATCTGTTCGCCCATGGGCTTGTTGGTCTGAAAATGAGGTGTGTTCAGGAGCATTGTTGGCACATTGCTATTTTGAGGCAACTGAAAATGACTGCCCCATTGACCAACAAAAGCCTGGTCAAAAACCCTGCAGTATTTTTTTTGTTATTTAAAGGTAATTTGCGCCTATAGGCGGATGCACAACACACGTACACTCTGCTTATTACACACACATACAGGGACATGCAGCAGCACACACACAGTCTTTCTGCTTGCAAATTCTGCCATTTAAATAGTGATTCCACCATGGTGCAAGCGCAATTGGCTTTTAAAGGGAATGGGAGATGAGACTCTGATTTGTTTATTGCACGTAATGCCCTAAACACACCCATGAATCATATAGAGAATAGGGACAACCCTTTTGGACCATGTGCCTGATGCGCAGACCATTTATTCCATCGTTAAACTAGCAAAAGTGGATTCAAACATGCCTTAAGTTCACCTGGGCCACATGCTTCAGACCATGTGCTCAGATTGTTAAAATAGGGCCCTAAGTGTTTTGAGAACATTATCCATATAAAATCGTAATTTACAGACAAATCATTATAAAATTGTTTACTTTGCAATGTAGCTGTTGTCAGATCCAATACAGTTGGCTGCTTCATCTTTCCACAAATGTTTCCTTGCGAACTTTCCATTACACTGTGCTTTATTTATAAAACAATATGGGCATGATCTATGGTTCAAAGATGTAAACATATTCATTGATGTCTTGCTCTAGAGGCAGTCATATGCAATGAAATTAGCTAGTGATGTCACAAATCACACAGCATCCAAACAAGCTTGATTAAACAAATACGCTTTTTATACTGAGATGGACATTTTCAGCTATGCAACTTGCAGGATGTTTTAATGGTTCAAAGACACACAGAGGATGATTTTAGACACATCAAACTGCAGGTTTTGAGATGTTTTTCACCGATGGCTTTATGAGGACCTTGTGGCAGTGAGACAAATCCTGGCAGGTTTTCTAACACTGCTGTGTGTGTCTGGATCAGGCGCTGGATACTGACACTGACCTTGTGATGGGAAGTTCATGGAGAGACCACATATGTAGCTAAGCTTGTCACGCTGAATGCCCACACGATTCACACATGACAACCTGTGCGAATAGAGCTCACCACCAACACTGAATGAGAATCACAGTAAAGAAATGTCACTTAATAGCAATATGGATATGGTAAAAGAGGATGCATTTGATATTAACCCCTGTGCCATTTTAAAGGCCCTAAGGAATACACATTTCCCCAAAGAAGTCTGAAGTTGCCATGGTTACACTCACTGTTCAGCAGAGCTGGTGTCTACACCTGATATGAAAAAATAATAAAGCAACATCTTTATTGGCCGTTTAATTGATGTTCACGTGACCCTGATCATTTCACTGTGTAATGAGTACACTGGCATCCTGTTACGGTTCAGTGGGTTCAGATAAAAGCTGTGGCTTGTGTGCATTCCAGTGTCCCTGTGTTTCAGCTCTTAGCAACCATAGCATTGTTTGCTAAGGCAAGCATCACTATTATTATTGCTCATAGTTAAGGAATTTGAACAAAACCTCAACCTTAAAAGAACACTCCACTTCTTTTTGAAAATAGGATCATTGTCCAAGTCCCTTAGAGTTAAACATTTGAGTTTTACCGTTTTTTAATCCATTCAGCCGATCTCTGTATCTGAATCGGATTAGACCATTAGCATCGCTCTCAAAAATGACAAAAGACTTTCAATATTTTTCCTATTTAAAACTGGACTCTTCTGTAGTTACATCGTGTACTAAGACCAACAGAAAATGAAAAGTTGTGATTTTCTAGACCGATATGGCTAGGGACTATACTCTCATTCCTGCGTAATAATCATGGAACTTTGCGGCGTACCATGGGTGCAGTGGCGCAATGATATTACGCATATTTAAATGAGCCTATTTTCAAAAAAAGTGGAGTGTTCCTTTAAGTACAGAACTTTAACATTTGATTCTTGCCATGAGATCATGTAATAAGGTTAAAGGCTGGAATACAGTACACAACTTTTAAAATGTGAATAGATTTTAAACCACTTGGCATCATACACTTGCCGACTAACTCCTTAACCCATTGCTTGCAATCACATCATTCTCTATAGGGCACAGCTGATTGGTTCCTGCTGTATCCATAGCCTATGTTCCTGCCTTTTAAATGTTTACTTTTTCTTTGTCCTGCCAAAGATTTATTTGCTCATTTAATATGATGATACCTACCGTTATGCAATACCAGTTGCAGCTGCTTTAAAACACTCCCGTGAAGAGCATCATCGGTTTCATTATATAGTGTGTTTTGGCAGCATTGAGCTTTGTAGCCAATCACAGTGACAGTGACAGTTTCCCTTTGTTTGGACTTGTTTGGACCTTTGTGTTCGTTTTGCACTGTCAATCTGTCGTCATGGACACTAATGTGATTAGTAAACTGAACTGAATGTGTTATTCAGTTCAGGTGTGTGTCTTTAATTATCCTCAATTACCTGTGTATTTAAGTTCCCTTGTTTCAGTTCTGTATTGTTGGGTCTCGTCAATGTTATGGTTGTGTTTATTGGGCTGCCTCTGTTAGGATTTACCTGTGGATACTATTAAAGACTGGCTTGGATCTTTATCTTCTTCGTCATGTATGTTATTACATGTGTGACAGAAGACCCGACCTCGACAACATAAGCAATGAAAGTTTTGTTTTTACTTTTTTGTTTCTCCTTTTGTGTGTTCGTTTGGACTTAATTTTTTTCCTCATGGATGTACAACTCATGTGCCTTGAACAGGGAGAAGCAAGTTTGTGAATATTTTGAATAAAAAATAAAAAAATAAATAAAAGCGATACATCTGTCATACGGCGCTATTTTGGCTGCGGTGAGTCACGTGACAAGCATGACGCATCGCCATGGAAACAATAAGGTGAAACCATACACTGTAAAAAAATATGGATGTAGTGCCCGTGACATCACCCATAGGATTCTGAAGAGCAGTTTTGAAGCATAAAGTAGGGTCGAGCTGGCCATTGCCATCTTGGCAGCATGTCATCGCGCGTCACTCCCGGATAACAGAAAATGGGCAAAGAGGCAGGACGTGGCTGGAGCTGAGGTGACGTGATGACTAACAGACAGCAGACAAATCCACCTGTCACTCAAAGTGGCCACGCCCTTAATTAAGCAGAACTTTAAGGCTTTACATAATGTAAACGAATGAGTTATAAAAAAATTCACCCCCCTCACATTTGTCATGAAGGGCAAAATTAGCCATAGACCAAAACCACAATGTGTACCAGGCTGTAAAGTTATTTTTGTTTTTTTTTCTGCTGTAAAGTTGTGCATTTTAACATGGGGCTCGATGAGATTCCGCTCCCTTCTGGAGCCTGTCCCTAGCGGTCAGTCGATGAATTAGTTTAAGTCACTTCCATATTGGCTTCAAGAGAAACTGGGGGAGGTTGCCGCTTGGGTGAAACGTTCTAAAATAATGGCCACCTTAAAAAAAAACTCACTCTGGGGGGTCAGCTATATTTTAAACTCCCATGTGAAAGGGTTAAGTATTTCCCTTTAATTGCTTAAGCGCTCTATTAAGTGCTGTTATGCGTTGCAATAATGTCCTTAGTAACCATTTCACCCTACATTTTTTTTATTTAAATCATTTATTGAACTCAATCTTTTTTTGCCATGGAGAAGACTTCATAACTGGGAAAAAAAATCAGTGCTAATCCCACTTCTAAATTACAAGTTTGAAACATTTGTCTACCCACAGTTAACAGCTGGGTTCAAACCACTGGTTTTCATGCAACCAGGCCCAGACCTAAAACCTTGTTAGTGGTCCTTTGTGAGGGCATATTCTATCTATCAGGTTTGAAATTCTGTACACGTAAAGGCCTTTTGGTTTACAGTGCATTTTCTTCCTCTAAAATCAAGCTGCAGATGCAGACGTATTACATACACTTACTGCATGAGACATTTCACACATCTAAAAATGTAGAGATAATTTGTCATTGTTGCATAAAAACGTCTGACCCTGTGAGCACTCCCCTAAATGTCAGTGGTAATTGCTCTCCCTAAAACCCCCCTGTGACACGAGCAGAGCGCTGAGGTGATTTCAGGCTCCAGATAGCCTCTCCACACACAGCGGATGCGTAAGCACACTCAAGTCAGAGTTTATTTCAGAGTACTTTTCCAAGAATTGTCGCAGCTGATTCCATGTAGATGAAACTGTACACACTGAATTAATTGCCTAAGAGTTTCAAAACTGTTTAAATGCAAAGGCTGTAGTACACTTGATTGATTCAGTTTTTTATGCTGTATAGATAAAAAAAGTGTGACGTTAACTTAACTTGTGACGTGGAACTTAATGCTGCATCATAGTGTTGACGCTATGGGAACATCTCCAATATGAAGCAACACATGCCATTTCTGATTGCAATTCTGAGTCGGAATTCCAACCAGAATTGATGTGTGTAGACACGTGGTTCAGACACCCACTCATGCGAAGGCATTCCCATAGCGTCAATGCCATGATGAGGCTTCTTGTTCCCCTCTTAGGGAACAGGGTTACATAGGTAACCTGAGACAATTTGCTTCATTAGGAACTAGATTAAATTTTTGAGAATTCTTGAGACAAAACAGCCTACAAAGTGGCAACCTGCAATTTTTATTTTTAAGAGCTATATGTATAAATATAAGGTTTAATATAGAGTTGGCCCACCCTTTGCAGCTATAACAGCTTCAACTCTTCTGGGAAGGCTTTCCACAAGGTTTAGGAGTGTGTTTATGGGAATTTTTGACCATTCTTCTAGAAGGCGTTTGTGAGGTCAGGCACTGATGTTGGACGAGAAGGCCTGGCTCACAGTCTCCGCTCTAATTCATCCCAAAGGTGTTCTATCGGGTTGAGGTCAGGACTCTGTGCAGGCCAGTCAAGTTCCTCCACACCAAACTCGCTCATTCATGTCTTTATGGACCTTGCTTTGTGCACTAGTGCGCAGTCATGTTGGAACAGGAAGGAGCCATCCCCAAACTGTTCCCACAAAGTTGGGAGCAAGAAATTGTCCAAAATGTATTGGAATGCTGAAGCATTAAGAGTTCCTTTCACTGGAACTAAGGGGTCAAGCCCAACCCCTAAAAAACACCCCCACACCATAATCCCCCCTCCACCAAACTTTACACCTGGCACAATGCAGTCAGGCAAGTACCGTTCTCCTGGAAGCCTTACATCCCATGGCTCAGCCATGGAAACCCATTCCAGAAGCTCTCTATGCATTGTTCTTAAGCTAATCTGAAGGCCACATGAAGTTTGGAGGTCTGTAGCTATTGACTCTGCAGAAAGTTGGACTTCTACGCACTGTACGCCTCAGCATGTGCTGACCCTGCTCTGTGATTTTACGTGGCCTACCACTTCATGGCTGAGTTGCTGTTGTTCCCAATTGCTTCCACTTTGTTATAATTCCACTAACAGTTGACCGTGGAATATTTAGTAGTGAGGAAATTTCACAAATGGACTTAATGCATAGGTGTCAACTGATCACGGCACATTTGAATTCACTGAGCTCCTGACCCATTCTTTCACAAATGTTTGTAGAAGTGTCTGCATGCCTAGGTGCTTGATTTTATATACCTGTGGCCATGGAAGTGATTGGAACACCTGAATTCAATGATTTGGAGGGGGTCCCAATACTTATGGCAATATAGCGTATATATATATATATATATATATATATATATATATATATATATATATATATATATATATATTATATATATATATATATATATAGATGGTATATATTATATATATGTATAGTGCAATATATCGTTAATCGATATATCACGATATAAAAATGCGACAAAATGTATCGTTGAAGTAAACGATATATGATTCACTTATATAAAGTTGTTTTATCCAAGCTCAACTTGCTGTATTTATAAGGTATAATTCACACAAAAATGTAAATTCTGTCATCATGTAGGCTGCTCACCCTCATGTCGTTTTATTTAATTTCCAAACACAAATGAAGATATTCTTTATAAAACCTGAGAAATTTCTGTCCACCATTTAAAGTGCATTCCTCTCAAACTTAAAAGATCCAATAAATGTCATAAAGGCATTGTAAAAATTGATCAACTGTCTAATCCAAACCAAGTCTTCTGAAGAGACACAGTGGCAGAGGTTCAAATGATTGTATGATGCATAAAAACAACATGAGAGTGAGTAAATGCAGAATAAACATTTGGGATGGGATGACCATTTACATTTTGAGAATAGTCATTTGTGACTGATTGCATTGATCATCTGAAGAGCACGTGCTGCCAGAATGACACTCCTCAAAGTGAAAGAGCAAACATCATTTAAATCACTAGATCACATTTGGTTTTAGTAGTATGATTATTCAAAGCATTTTAGATGGTTTATTATTATATGTATAGTGCATTTATATCGGGAGGAGGTGGGACATAGAGCAGCACCGAGAGAATGCTGCCTGCATTGAAAGAAAAATTAAAGCGTGAGGGGAAAAAATGAGAAAGTTTCAGTGACATTAAATGACTATATATAATGTTGAATATAATGTATAATGATGCAATTGGGGAATATTTGCATATAATAATATTATTTTAATAATAATAAAAAGTAGTAAAAAAAAAAAAAAAACAAACCTTTATTTTGGCTTAAAGTATTGCGATACATTTTGTATCTGTATCGAATTGTATATCGTTGCACCTATATATATATATACATATATATATATATATATATATATATATATATATATATATATATATATATATATATATATATATATATATACACACTCACCTAAAGGATTATTAGGAACACCATACTAATACTGTGTTTGACCCCTTTCGCCTTCAAAACTGCCTTAATTCTACGTGGCATTGATTCAACAAGGTGCTGAAAGCATTCTTTAGAAATGTTGGCATATATTGATAGGATAGCATCTTGCAGTTGATGGAGATTTGTGGGATGCACATCCAGGGCACGAAGCTCCCGTTCCACCACATCCCAAAGATGCTCTGTTGGATTGAGATCTGGTGACTGTGGGGGCCATTTTAGTACAGTGAACTCATTGTCATGTTCAAGAAACCAATTTGAAATGATTGGAGCTTTGTGACATGGTGCATTATCCTGCTGGAAGTAGCCATCAGAGAATGGGTACATGGTGGTCATAAAGGGATGGACATGGTCAGAAACAATGCTCAGGTAGGCCGTGGCATTTAAACAATGCCCAATTGGCACTAAGGGGCCTAAAGTGTGCCAAGAAAACATCCCCCACACCATTACACCACCACCACCAGCCTGCACAGTGGTAACAAGGCATGATGGATCCATGTTCTCATTCTGTTTACGCCAAATTCTGAGTACTCCACAGAGTATCACACAGCTGCCAGAGATTGTTAGTCCTGATAGTACATTCATGTAAACAAGGCAGATGTTACAGTGTGTGTCTTCGCAAATGAATAGTCCTACTTTGTGTTATATAACGAGTGTCTGATGAGGCACAGCAGGGTCGACAACTTTTAAAATTTAACAGGATCATTAAATTATTAGAGATTTTGGTTTCCTTAATATATTAATTTGCCTCACATCAGCATATTCAATACTTTAGTATCAAATATATATTTAGAACTATAAAGTAAAAAAAAAAAAAAAAAAAAAAGTGAAATAGCTAAACCAAAGAAAAGTTCATCAACCCTTTGCCTAAGGAAATTAGTATACATTATTTATTAGGTTCTGTTTTCTTTGTATTACAGACTAACACGCTTGTCCCTGTGGAGTTCAGAATTGTAAGAACGAGCTGCCTGAACGACTAGTCAACCATGTCTGTGTTATGTGAGAAGGAGGATGGAGTGATGAATTCAGGGAAGGATTGTGTGACAGAGGTGTAGTCGTCACCCCCCACCATACTTCAATGGGGACAATCTTCAGGATGAGGTCACTGTCATGTCTTGGGGATTCAGCATATTTGTCCTGTGTAACTCCAATGGTGTTCGCTTTTTCACACATGCTAGATGTTCACTGCAAACATATTAAACCTTTACTGAAAAACAGCAGCTGTATTTAATGTGATTTTATTTAGTGCTGATTACTATGTAAATACATGCTAAGAGTTAAAATTAAAATTATCATCTCATATTTGTTTTGGTAACACTTTCTAAGAAGCCTGTATTTATAATGCATTATAAGGGAATTCTTAATGCATTATAATACATGCATAATGCCTTACAAGCAACCTTATAATATGTTGTATCATCTGATAAATAATCATAATAAACAACATAACAATTTCAATACATTATAATACATTGTAAAAAATATTGTTGGTTTAACTTTAAAAAAGTAAGTAACCTGGTTGCCTTAAAATGTTGAGGTCATTGAAATTGAAAATTTTAGTTAATACAATGTAGGAAATGGGTTTAATAAATAGAAACTCAAAATATTATTGTATCTGAACCACATAAAAAACAAAATGATAGATCATGAAAATGCATGTTTCACTCCATTATAACAAATAAAACACAATTACGCAATATGGTTACAAAATCTTTTAATACTATTTGAATAAAGGGTGATGTCAATACTTAAAAATGTTCATTGTATTAACTAAAATTTTAAGGCAACCAGGTAACTTTTTAAATATTTTTACAGTGTACTTACCTATTTGTGGTTATAACTTTTAAGAATACAGTGCATTATAACACCAGATGAAGCCTGCATTTATAATGCATCATAAGGGAAGTCTTACTGCATTATAACAAGATGTACATAATTCCTTATAAACAACATTATAATGTGTTGTATTATCTCATGAATAAGCATAACAGTAATACTACTGACCTATTTGTGGTTGTAACTATTAAGAGTAAGATGATTTATAACATACAATGAACATAATATTATTCAGTTATAATTGATTATATATCCCATAGTTTCATATCTTGACATTGTTTACTTAAGATCTGCACTGTATCATACAGTACTACATTTTAGTGTCTTTGTCTGCTTTAAGTAAAGTAACAAAAGTTAAACTTCTTGTAAACAGTCATGATATCATGAAGTGGTTTAAGATTAAGGTAAAATCAAAGTTGCATAGAAAAGGAACAATACATTCACAATGCAAAACATGTTTTATTCATACAAACTGTAAAATTACAAGGTTTTACCAAATCTACTAACTATGTAGTAATATAGGAAAAAGCATGTAGATTTACTATAGCTTAATATTTACAACCAAAAAGATAAACATCAGAAGGTCAATCCCATTTTAACAAACATTTTCAATTGATATTTAGAAGTGTTATAACACAAGTGTGCAGCTAACTGTTATTTTTATTTATGTCCAGCTTTTCGGTTATTTATGTTCTTGTCCTGAAAATGATAAGGTACAATACATTTAAATATACAATATAAACAATTACATACAGTTTTTTTTTTGTCTTTTACAGTCTGGTTAAAGGTGCACTATGTAAAAACATTTTCAGTAAAATATCAAAAAAACACTAGGCCAGTGTTATATATTTTGTTCAATTGAGTACTTACAATATCCCAAATATCCTCAACTATCTGTAAGTTGTGAGAAAATTGCTATTTTAACCAATGAACCGGGACGTGTGAGGGAGTCGCCTGTCAATTGCGTCATATCTGCGTTACCCTCGGTTTCCAGTTTTATTTTGCAGAAAAGCTTTACTCCTACTGCAGTGTGCAACAAGTGTCATAGCAACCGGCAAGCGAACGCACAAAGTAACGTCATAATATCATTTTCAGCACACCCAAATGTACCTAATATGATAAACAGAGCTGCGTTACCTCATACTCATGACCGGAAAAGCGGAAATGGCGCCGGCGACTGTGGCATAATAAAAGTCCTGCTGCTGGCGAGGCGCGCGTTGCGTTCATCTTTTATTAACAATCGCTCCAGTGGCCTTGCTCAGCTCCCACAACACTCGGCCCTGCTCTGCTTCACACTACAGTAACTACAGCCCGAGTCCTATCCAGATTCTTTTCCACCGGCTGTGAGGTGAAGACCGCATGTCCCAAGATTCTGTGCTCAAACTTGGTGTCATCAAACCATGCCTTTGTTTTGAATAGGCAACCACTAGTGGACAGAAAAGTTACATAGTGCACCTTTAACTTCATGCATGTAAGTTGTTGTATGTTCTAATGTCATGTATAAGTTGGCAAAGAATGACTGAGGGGTGGTTCCTGGCAAGCCATTATTACCATTCAATGACCATGAGGTGCTCTTTCAACAGTTTAGTTTTCCTGTTGCCACAATGGCAGTACATCCATTTTTTACATCTTCCATGCACGCTCTCAATGTTTTGTTGTGTATGTTGTGTATAAAGCCTAATTTATACTTCTGCGTCGAGTGTACGCCGTAGCTACGTCGTAGGCTGTGTGTTGCATGTGTAGCCTACGATGTACCCTGACATGCACCTCTCCAAAAATGTAACAACACGTCAATTCTACGCGGACCGCAAGCACTGTGATTGGTCTGCCAGAACCCCTTCCTCAGGGGTACACATGTTCCCTCTCTATGTGTAACTGCACGTCAACGCGGACAAGGACGCAGAAGTATAAATGAAAAACATGTAGCCCACGGCATAGAGGCTATGACGCAGGTCCGACGCAGAATTTTAAGGGAATGTACAGGGTCCCCAGCATCTAAGCAGAGGATGAGCAAGTGGATAGTTGAGGCTATCTCTCTTGCATATGAGTTGCCTGGGCAAACTTCACCTATGTCAGTCCGGGTCCACTCTACTAGAAGTATGGCTGCCTCTAAAGCTATTTCATCAGTTATTTCCCTTCAAGATGTTTGTGATGCGGCGGGCTGGTCTCTGCACATATTTGTTAGGCTTTATAACCTAGACTTGGACTCTACACCAGGGTCTCAGGTGCTGTTGTCTTAGTGCTGCTCTTCCCGATTTCACACAAGACAGTCATGTGTCATTTTGGCAGTGTGGATATTGTTGTGTAATATGGATTAGAATACAACGGCAGTAATAAAAGGGAGAGCACGCACTTTATAATAATTTATCTGAGTTGTTTTACAGACATAA
The DNA here is from genome assembly GCA_018749465.1 of Paracanthobrama guichenoti. Taxonomy (NCBI): domain Eukaryota; kingdom Metazoa; phylum Chordata; class Actinopteri; order Cypriniformes; family Gobionidae; genus Paracanthobrama; species Paracanthobrama guichenoti. Next base: position 1,429,711 of record CM031951.1, on the reverse strand, counting down.
AAATTACCAGTTTATTAAGCACCTCCTGAAAAGGAATATGGTCTGTATATATTTGTTTACTGTTAGTTGTAAGGAGTGTTTTTGTGTAATTGTGTATTCTGATGATAATGCAATGGAGAGAGAGTGTGAAAAGACTTTAATGCACACTTCTTGTACTGTGTTTTATTACAGTGATTTTCTGGAGTGAAAACAGAAGCTTAATCTTTTGTGTGATGAACAATAAACCATACAATTCACCAGTAAATTTTTGGCCATCATTCGGACAGGGTCCACTTGTACTAATAGTGGATAAAAACAAGATGGCAACATAAGTTAAAACCGGAATTAAACTAAACTATACCTGATCTATCTCCATACAGCATATATTCTCTGGCTCTGTAGGCATTATTGTCCGAGTCTGGTTCGAACTGAACACTGTTAGTTTCTGACATGTTCTGTTGTTGTTGTTGCACGGGCTATTGAAGCTCCGCACTCTTCTTGAGAGAACAGGCAGGGAGCACCAGCTATGTCCCTTTAAATTTGTATTTAAAGGGACATACAGTGAGGAAAACATTTTGTGTTTTTGCTCACCCCCAAAAAAGTGGCAATTTTAACATGCTATAAAGCATGATCTGTGGGATATTTTGAGCTAAAAACTTCACATACACACACTGGGGACATCAGAGACTTATTTTACATCTTGTAAAAAGGGGCATAATATGTCCCCTTTAAATATCGTGACGACAACAGTGACTCTCAGATGCTGCTTCGTGACCACCTGAAGAGCTCCCCGGCATCAGAACCATTGCTGATTTTGCCTTGATTGAAAACCTTTTTTGATATTTGTACTTTAACCTATATAGAGTATTTGTAGAATACTTATACTGCTAGAGAAACTAATTGTAATCAATAAATTGACTTATTTTTTATAACAAAGTCTACCGGGGCATTGATTTATGATGTTGAGCCAAAAAAGCCAGTAAAAACAGTATATAAACGTTCCCACAGTGTCATTCTTGATGCAGCGCGAGTTAAGGATGGTCTCGGTTACGACTGTAACCTTGGTTCCCTGAAAAGGGAACGAGATGCTGCATCACCCTGCCATACTTCCTACATGCCTGTCAGCGACTAACTTCATCTTATCAGAAGTATAGTGTTGCTTGGTATGGGCATGCTTTATAGTTTCCTGCTCGTCACATCACCTGCCTATGACATCCTGTCACGCCATTGGACTGATTTCACACGTGCTTCATGATGCAACCAATGAAGCAGGACTTTAAAATGAAACAGGCCTTTTTTGATACAGTAACTTTATGACTCCCATTTTAATTCAGCCTTCACATTAGAAATAAATATTAGGGAGCTATACTCCCACAAAATGCAGTTTTGCTGTCATGTCCAGCATAGTTTTTAACTTCTCCATCCTTCAATAATAGTCACTTTGCAAAGATGCATTCAGACTGATGAGGGATCTTGTTAAAAATAAACTTTTTCTAGCACTTAGAATGAAGATTTAGGGAAAATAAGGATTCTTCAGAAGGATCTGGGGATTCTTGGGGATTCAACATATTTGTCCTGTGTGACTCCAGACATCATTCACATGACTGAACGTCTGGTGTAGTCCAACTGACATTTTAAACAGTCAGAACAAATTTGACAAATTGCTTCAAAAAGCTATTTTCAGTTATATAAAACCTGTTTGTGCATGTGTGAGAAAGGTCTTTGTATACATGTCTGTATTTTGTGTGTGTGTTGTGGTAGTAAAGCTGAGTTCCAATAGTGTTAACAGGGTAGCGTGAGAATCTGTGTACAGAGTGTGATCAGTGAGACACGTGAGAGGACAGGAGCAGTACAATGGAAAACAGCATGGATTTTTACACACTGTATTGATTTTCAGTCTTACCATATTTCAATGGGGAATCATATAGCCAATGGCACACGTGTAATGATAGCTGGTACAAACAGTACAAACATAAAGCCTGAAAGCCTTCTCACCAGGTCAGAACAAACCTGTCTCTGTTCCTCTTATCCACACCTCTGCAAATATTTGAATTATTAACAATTAAAACTGATACCTTACAGATTTAGTTTGCCGTGGTTTGTGATTGAAATTACATCAAATTTGACTCCTATTTATATTAGTGCATGCCATTACAGCCCCCAGACAGCAATTATTTTTATTTATGCAAATATATAAAGTCAAGATTACAGTAATAAAATGATAATCTGACAAAACAATAACAGTATATTTTTTATTTTGCTTACTTAATATTCAACATTATTGATCTGACTGTACTGACGTTGTTGTATGAGAACTGAACTGAGCTAGACGACGACATTATTTTTTGCAGAACTGTTTTATAGATAAAATGAACTAATTGAAAAATGTATGATCATTACAACAGAACTGAATCAACTGACTTCAAGTCAAGTCAAGTCAAGTCACCTTTATTTATATAGCGCTTTTAACAAGTCCAATTGTTTCAAAGCAACTTCACATTGACATTAACAGGAAAATAATGCAACAGCCGTTCTGGTGAAACGGTGATGTTATCTAGCTAATTTCAAGTATCATATCGTGTCAATGCGGGCAGATCGGTAATATAGATGAAATTTTTGCCCAACTGAGCAAGCCAAAAGCCAGAGGCAACGGCTTCAGCTGAACAACAGCCAAAATGCATAATTCTTGAAACAATCTTTATTGTATAAAGTGCTATATAAATAAAGGTGACTTGACAACAAAAAAAAAAAAAAAAAAAAAAAAAAAAAGAAGAAAATTAATGTGCAAGTGTAAAGACACTATGCAATGCCTCTATTTGTATTTTATTTGTATCTATTTATTTATTGTGTATCTATTTAAAATATTGTAATGTTTGTGTATTAACTCGCAAAACTTGAGCGCTTTCCAGAGAAAAATTTGCATTTGCTCACAAATATTTATGCCTTCCCCCAAGAAACATTGCACTTGCTTTCAAATCCTTTAGGTTCTCTAATGGGAAAAATATGAGATGGGAGGAAAAACTGTATTTTAATGCTTGTAATGTTTCTTGGGGGAACACAATACTTTTGTGAGAGAATGGAAATGTTTTGTGACCAAACACAAAGTTTTTTGCAGGAATGCAAATTTTTTTTGAGGGAATGCAAAAATATTGCAATATACTTTTTCCTCAAATGCCATTTTGCCAAATGCCATCTCCACCTTATAGACTAGGTGATAGACTGAAACTCGGAGAATCACACAGGAACTGCAACATTCTGCCACTGTGCAATTGTTTAGCTTTGGATGCTGTACAATATTTTAAATGCACTCAACTACATGTATGCGACTGTCCATCGGTGTCACACGCAATTACAAAATAAAGTGGAAAGGATCTAAGTGCACCAGTAAATTGAGCAGTTTATTAACAAAAGAACATCAAACGTGGAGTAGAACAACTGGTAAACCGCAACGATAATAACAGACAACAATACAGGACTAAACACAGGCTTATGCTGCGTTCCAGGCAACCCATAACCCATGTTTTTCCAACCTTCTACCCGGAAACACTGGAAAGGCAGTCAAACAATCGTACTACCAAATCAATTTACTCCCAGTTACACGCTCTTACGTCACATAGCCCGCGAAACAACAATGGCTGCCCCTGCGGATATACAGATAACGTAAAATAAACGGTATAACAGCTACTCTCGCCTTATGGTTCGTGGTTTTAAGACGTAACTTACAGGCTCAAAAACCTGCCTGGAACGCAGCATTAAATACACAGGAAAACAAGAGGGGCTAATTAACTAAACACACCTGAACAGAACTAAACCAATCAGTAACCTTTCTTACAAGAGAACCATTCCTTTTCTTCCTAATTAACTGATGGAAAGGCAGTTTTTTCCCCCTCCATTTGGCCTAAAACCCTATGTTTGTAGTCATCCAGTTGAGACTACAAATTTTTATGGTAGAACTTTCTGATTTTCCATAGTAGTGCTCTCTTCATTTTTACGATGCAACCTTTAGCCGCTGCCCACAATGCTCTGGATCCTTCACTGGAAAAAATGAAAATAACTTAAAAAGGAAGACAACAGCCCCTTTTCTCTGTTGTCTCTAGTGAGGTAGCACCAAATAAAGAAATAGATAAAATAAAATCACCTTTTTACTGCATTGGCAAGTTTTATTGAAAGCCCATTTTGCCAGAGGTGTATTACCCCTTTAAGTTTTATTACGACTAAATTGCTATTGGGATTAATGGGATTAACTCATATCCGGAGGTCACAGACAGTAAAAAAGTGGCTTTATATTGACTCTGCTACAACGTTATGGCATCAGTGAGGCCCTTCAAATCAACAAACCCTCAAATCCTGCAGATTTTATAGTTCCAATGTAATGTAACGAAGAATCCCTAACAATTTGCCCCATTGCTTTTTTTGGTCAGCCTTTGAAATTATAAGGTGAGAGTTGACCCCCTCTCATACACACAGCATGTGTTGCTAATTGCTCTGAACAGGTGTTGTGGGAAGCTGTGCTGTCACCATGATGACAGGTCATGACAGCGTCCAGGTGGCACTACAGCTATCCAGAAAAATCACACATTCACAAATCATAGTTTATGATGATAATCATATCAAACTTATAATAGAATAATCATATATCATATCATATATCAATCATATCATATATCATTGTTTTTAATGGAAAACACTTTTAAATGTGCTATACAAATAAAAATAATAATAAGATAAATATCAAATTATTAAAAATAAATCTAATAAAACGCAAGGTTAAAAACATATGAGAAACTGTACTTTTTTAACAATAACATTATAATCTTTTCAAGGCAGACCTACACTACACTGCCAGAAATGTGTATACGTGTACCTTTATATGCTTGGAAAAAATATAATTATTTAATTAAACAATAAAATAGGCATTACAGGTGGATGTTGTTACGTGTTAAGTGTTTAATTTCACCCCAAAGGTTTTCAGTGGAGTTAAAGCTCTTCTACACAATTCTCAGTAAATTTTAACTTTATAGACATCAAGGTCCCACTTTATATCAGGTGGCCTTAACTACTATGTACTTACTTCAAAAACTAAATACAATGTACTTATTGTGTTCATATTGTATTGCTGTACACTTTTGCTGATATTGAGGTGGGATACGGGTAAAGTTAGGGACAGGTGTGGTGGTGTGGGTGAGTTTAAGGGTAAAGTTAGGGACAGGTGTGGTGGTGTGGATGAGTTTAAGGGTAAAGTTAGGGACGGGTGTGGTGGTATGGGTAAGTTTAAGGGTAGGGTTACGCTGACGTCAGCATAAAGAGATCAGCTGACGTCAGCGAGTTCACAGATGTGGCGCTTTGCTTCATCAACACGCTTACAGAGCAAGCCACACAAACAATAACAATAACGTCCTTCTCAAATCAGAAACCGTGGGTGGACAATTCAATCCGCGCTGCAGTGAACACACGCACTGCCGCCTACAACGCCGGTCTCCTATCGGGGGACTGAATACAGATCGTCCTGCTATGCTTTCAGACGTGCAGTTAAAGCCGCAAAGCTCCGTTATAAGGACCGAGTGGAGTCTCATTTCCAACTCAATGACTCGTGGCGCATGTGCTGGGTCTGAGGTCCATCTGCTCTTTTGGATCTAAATCCTCTATCTTTACATCTATCTTTAATGAGTCCCTCGCTACAGCTGTGGTCCCCACCTCCTTCAAAAAATCCACTATCATCCCTGTCCCTAAGAACAGTAAACCCTCTTGCCTAAATGACTATCGTCCAGTGGCTCTCACATCTATAGTCATGAAGGTCTTTGAGAGACTCATTAAAAACACCATTTGCGCCTACATTCCTGACACTTTGGACCCTCTTCAGTTTGCCTATCGTCCTAATAGATCGACTGAAGATGCCATCTCTCATGTCCTCCACTCCTCCCTCACTCACATCGACAGCAAAAGTGGGAACTACGTAAGGCTGCTATTTATTGACTATAGCTCAGCCTTTAACACCATAGTTCCCATCAAGCTAACCTCCAAACTCCTGGATCTCGGCCTGAATTCTTCTCTCTGCCACTGGATTGAGGACTTCCTCACTGGCAGGTCTCAGGTGGTGAGAACAGGCCAGTCCACCTCCACCTCCATCACCCTGAGTGTGGGAGCTCCACAGGGCTGTGTCCTGAGTCCCCTGCTCTACTCTCTATACACGCATGACTGCTTGTCCACACACAGCTCCACCTCTATCATCAAATTTGCTGATGATACTGTTGTCCTGGGCCTCATTTCCAACAACAATGAGACGGCATACTTGGACGAGGTGGAGCATCTAACATCATGGTGCCAGGACAACTGTCTCTCTCTGAATGTTGGCAAGACCAAAGAACTGATTGTGGACTTCAGGAAGAGACAGCAACGGACATACTCCCCCCTCATGATCAGCGGGTCACCAGCAGAGAGAGTGAGCAGCTTCAAGTACCTGGGTGTAAACATCTCCGAGGACCTGACCTGGACTGCACACATTCAGACACAGGTGAAAAAAGCCAGGCAAAGACTGTACCACCTGCGCCAGCTGAGGAAATTCAGGGTTTCACCAGCTATCCTGAAAACTTTCTATTTAGGGGCGATAGAATGTGTATTAACTCAGTGCATCACAGCGTGGTATGGGAACAGCACCAGTCATGACTGCAAAGCCCTGCAAAGAGTCATGCGCTTATCCGAGCGTATCTCAGGGTCAGCTCTCCCGTCTCTGCAGGACGTCTACACCAAACGCTGCAAAGGTAGAGCTACTAAAATCATCAAGGACTCTAATCACCCTGCAAACCCTCATTTCACGCTGCTGCCATCTGGTAAGTGCTTCCGAAGCCTGATGGCCAAAACTGAGAGACTCAGGAGGAGCTTCTTCCCCCAGGCCATCAGACTCCTGAACTCAGTCACTTAACATCACGTGACTTCACTTCAGGATAAACATCGACACACTGACATTGCACTGCACTTTCTGTTCTCGTTGTTACTGTGTAACAACCTGTTATAAACCTGTTTGCACATTATACTCTTTATACATTTATTAACTACATATTTATAAGTCTACAGTTTACTCACTGCACAGTCTACTTCAATTATTTTATTCCACTTCTTTATTCTTATTTTTTTTACTTTCTTCTTCTACTTGACTTGATTATTTATAATTCTACAGATATATATATATATATATATATATATATATATATATATATATATATATATATATATAGTATATTTTTATCCTATTTCTATTATAATTTCCTCCTTGTGTTTTTAACTGTGAATTTGCACTGTCCATGACCTGTTTACATTTCACTGCCGGTTGTATATTCTGTATATAACTGTGTATGTGACAAATAAAACTCTTGAATCTTGAGGGTTAGGGACAGGTGTGGTGGTATGGGTAAGTTTAAGGGTAAGGTTAGGGACAGGTGTGGTGGTGTGGGTAAGTTTAAGGGTAAAGTTAGGGACAGGTGTGGTGGTATGGGTAAGTTTAAGGGTAGGGTTAGGTGTAAGGAAAGGGTCAACGGTGTAATTATAAATGTAACTACAGAAATTAATTACAGATGTAATTACATGCAGGGAATTTTTTAATGTAAGTACAATGTAAAAACATGTATGTACACAATAAGTGCATTGTATCAAATAATTAATTTAAATGTAAGTACATAGTAGTTAAGGCCACCTAATATAAAGTGGGTCCGACTTCACTCTATGTACAGGGGTATTGTCATGAAATTAACAAAGAAAACAAACAAACAAATAGATTAACTTTATATATTTTTTAATTTGTTGCACTACACTAAAATATGTCTAAGGAGATTACATGGCTGCGAGAATATTCCTTCTTACGCTCCTTTACAGACACTTTAATAACCTCTATTATATTTAAAATAAAAACCTCCTCAGTCACAACCAAGACTAAAAGAGAGATGTAGAGCCATGTGCACCCAGGAGCTGAGTGAGACACGTGGAATGCGACAGCACTGCAACATCGTCATGAGACACCATGAAGCAGCATCAAGTACTCACTGCCACATCCCATCAGTGTCCATACTGCCTCCTTGAGCTCTTTTTGTCTTAATGGAGGAAAAAACATTCTAAAGCACAACCACCCATTTTGATTAAATAAATAGTGGTTACAATTTATTTTAGTGTCCTTGTTACAGTGTATAAACCCGATTCCAAAAAAGTTGGGACACTCTACAAATTGTGAATAAAAGAGGAATGCAATAATTTACAAATCTCATAAACTTATATTTTATTCACAATAGAATATAGATAACATATCAAATGTTGAAAGTGTTATATATATAGCCAAATATTGGCTGATTTTGGATTTCAATAGAGCTACACATTCCAAAAAAGTTGGGACAGGTAGCAATAAGAGGCCGGAAAAAGTTAAATGTACATATAAGGAACAGCTGGAGGACCAATTTGCAACATGATTGGGCATAAAAAGAGCCTCTCAGAGTGGCAGTGTCTCTCAGAAGTCAAGATGGGCAGAGGATCACCAATTCCCCCAATGCTGCGGCCAAAAATAGTGGAGCAATATCAGAAAGGAGTTTCTCAGAGAAAAATTGCAAATAGTTTGAAGTTATCATCATCTACAGTGCATAATATCATCCAAAGATTCAGAGAATCTGGAACAATCTCTGTGCGTAAGGGTCAAGGCCGGAAAACCATACTGGACGCCTGTGATCTTCGGGCCCTTAGACACGGCACTGCATCACATACAGGAATGCTACTGTAATGGAAATCACAACATGGGCTCAGGAATACTTCCAGAAAACATTGTCGGTGAACACAATCCAACGTGCCATTCGCCGTTTGCTGGCAAAAACTCTATAGGTCAAAAAAGAAGCCTTATCTAAACATGATCCAGAAGCGCAGGCATTTTCTCTGGGCCAAGACTCATTTAAAATGGACTGTGGCAAAGTGGAAAACTGTTCTGTGGTCAGACGAATCAAAATTTGAAGTTCTTTTTGGAAAACTGGGAGACCATGTCATCCGGACTAAAGAGGACAAGGACAACCCAAGTTGTTATCAGCGCTCAGTTCAGAAGCCTGCATCTCTGATGGTATGGGGTTGCATGAGTGTGTGTGGCATGGGCAGCTTACACATCTGGAAAGGCACCATCAATGCTGAAAGGTATATCCAAGTTCTAGAACAACATATGCTCCCATCCAGACGTCGTCTCTTTAAGGGAAGACCTTGCATTTTCCAACATGACAATGCCAGACCACATACTGCATCAATTACAACATCATGGCTGAGTAGAAGAAGGATCCGGGTACTGAAATGGCCAGCCTGCAGTCCAGATCTTTCACCCATAGAAAACATTTGGCGCATCATAAAGAGGAAGATGCGACAAAGAAGACCTAAGACAGTTGAGCAACTAGAAGCCTGTATTAGACAAGAATGGGACAACATTCCTATTCCTAAACTTGAGCAACTTGTCTCCTCAGTCCCCAGACGTTTGCAGACTGTTATAAAAAGAAGAGGGGATGCCACACAGTGGGAAACATGGCCTTGTCCCAACTTTTTTGAGATGTGTTGATGCCATGAAATTTAAAATCGAATTATTTTTCCCTTAAAATTATACATTTTCTCATTTTAACCTTTTGATATGTCATCTATGTTGTATTCTGAATAAAATATTGAAATTTGAAATTCCACATCATTGCATTCTGTTTTTATTCACAATTTGTACAGTGTCCCAACTTTTTTGGAATCGGGTTTGTAATTATACATTTAATTACTAATATTAAATAATATTTACTTTCTACAGGGTTAGGGTTGGATTAGGGTTCAGTTAAGGTTAGTTGCATGACATTTTTATTATTACATAATTTACTATTATACTGTTATTACTATACAAGTACATGTAGCATACAGTATGTAACAAGGACACTGTAAAAATGGGTTACACTTATTTGGTAACACTTTATTTTATAGTGTCTTTGTTACACGTGTTGCATGCAGTTACTGTAGTAATAACTATAAATCATGCATAATTACATGCATCTAACCCTAAACCAACCCCTATTCTTAATCCTAACCCTATATCACTCAGTACTTAAAGCTACACTATGTATTTTTTCACCGCTAGGGCTCGCTAACCTCTTCACAACAGTAACAAAGGTGTAGATTGATGACACAGTGAATGGAATCATGGAACTTGTCGTCATACTGATGGATCTGATCATTTTTATGGGGAAATGATGTTTATGGATGAGTGATTGCATTCATGTTTTTTAACATGACTGTGGTAAGAAGCAGGACGCGATTACTAATAAAAGACAGATATCACACACGTGAGTCCCGGGGGATATAAAGAAATTAGGACATTTCATTCTACCGAACTACCCGCAAGTGCTATATTACTACTCATGCAGGTCAGTTTATTCGACGAATTAAAATTGTGAGGAAACGCCATGCTGTTTGTGCTTTTATTGCTACCTGTCCCAACTTTTTTGGAATGTGTAGCTCTCATGAAATCCAAAATGAGCCAATATTTGGCATGACATTTCAAAATGTCTCACTTTCAACATTTGATATGTTATCTATATTCTATTGTGAATAAAATATAAATTTATGAGATTTGTAAATTATTGCATTCCTTTTTTATTCACAATTTGTACAGTGTCCCAACTTTTTTGGAATCGGGTTTGTACATAGCATTGATTTATGTACATTTGCTCACCTGTCTAATAAAGCACATGCAATCTCTGTCAAGTCAGAGTTTGTTGCAAAGCTCTCGCCAACTCAAAAATGCCACGTCGATACTGGTCCTCTTTTGATCTCTCATTTTGTTCCAAAGTCTGCTTGCCATGGTCCATAATGTTTGAACGAAACTACAACAGCATGACGCTAGACGTTACACATTTGTCCATGTCTGTTGCCATGGTTTCTACGGCAGTAAAAGGGGGTAACGCATATATGACAGCATTGACAGGCGACTCCCACACACATCCCAGTTTCTTGGTTAAAACCGCAATTTTCTCACGATTTACAAATAGTTGGAAACATTTGGGATATTGTAAGTACTCAACTGAACAAAATATATAACACTGGCCTAGTGGTTTTGGGATATTTTACTGCACAAATCTTACATATTGCACCTTTAAATACATAATTACACTGTAACACCAGCACCTTAAAATAAAGTGTAACCATTTATTTTAAGGTGTCATTGTTACAGTGTAATTTTATATTTAAGTGCTAAGTAATATTAATTAACTACATGTACTTATAGGGTTAGGGTGGGATTAGGGTTTGGTTGAGGGTTAGTTGCATGTAATAATGCATAATATACTGTTATTACTGTGGTAAGTGCATGCAACATATGTAAAAAGGACACTGAAAAATAAAGTGTTACAGTTTTTTTATTGCTATTACTATAGTAACTACATTTAATAATTTAGTAACTATGTTTAACAAGGACACTGCAAAATAGTGTTAAAACACCTAAGTGTTACCAAAAATACTTTTCTCAATGCATTTTTGTATTTCTTTTAATAAGCTTGTTGTAAATTAATTTGTATACATTTGTTCATAAAATGTAGGCTCCCAAAAACATGGTAAACTGCAATGTTTAGAAATGCACATGGAAAAGTCCATGATTTTGTTTCTGTTAAATTAATGTAATTCTCTATGTCTATTCATCTTTTGTCTGTTTGCACTTTGGTAGTGTGTTGATAATGATATTCTATTGTACTTACAGCTGCACCTGCTACCAGCAAACTAAAAAGTTATTTATTTGATAAATATCAGCCTATAGTAATAAATATTTAACCACTAAAAATATTTAATGCACTGAAATTTCATGAAGCTGCTCAGCAGTTTACTGTAAAAACAAAAAAATGTTTAATGATTTCAATGAAGCTTTACAGAAAATGCCTGTTTCTGTAAGTAATCGGTTATCAAAGGTCACTGTCCATATGTCAGAAATGTACAGTTCTAAGATTATAAAAATCGTGCAGTTTGATAAAATCATGTATTCATTTATACAGAAACAATGTGCGCATTACAGCAATTATTACAATTTGTGATTGTAATGATTACAATAACAAATTTGGCAATGGTGCATGTTGATTCAGAGTTGGTGTCATCTGAAGTCCTGGCAGGGGTTGTTGTCATTTCTTCACAGGTGCTGGGTCATCTGAAGTCTTCGTAAGAGGCTGGATCCAAACTGGAGCTGGCGTAATCTCTAGTTACTAGCCCTTGTGTTGTGTTGAAAACCCTATAACACTTGTGGTGTTCCCGGCCAAAAATGACCGGCCTACAGAAAATAACTTATAAACTACTCATTATGCTATATTATTACCAAATATTGGATTCAATCTTTTTGTCAACTTGTTTTCTTTCAATTTGGAATGGTTTTGTATTTATTTTTCGAACTAATTAATTGTAGGCCTCTTTGATCTGAGCTTATGCACCTCAGTTTTTGAGTGAAAAAAGCTTTATTTGTAAATTATTTTGGCAATATTAAATAAAACATTAAATAAATGCACAGTTGCACATGCTAATCTACTTTAATGTTTAACCAGGACGTTTTGTTTTGAAATGCTTTTTGTACAAAATGGCACAGTCACACGTGTGGTCCCGGTCAAAAACTGGTGTAACAAGGTGAAAAAACAAAAGGAGTTGTTTTGAGAAGTTGTTGTAGTCTGTGTGAACAAAGTCAGTAAGTTTCAGTCCAATGCAATAACATTAACTAGTATATTTGGGTAAAATAATATTCTCTTCGGGTCAAAATTACCCGAACACAACATGAGGGCTAGAGGGGCATCTCGAGAAAAGCAAAATGAAAATGGGATGGGAAATAATTAGCATAGCTGCTATTCATGTTCATTATGTTTCAAGCAATACATAATCATGTGCACTGATATAACTGGAGTTCAATGTTATGAGATGCTTTGTGACTGCTTGGCTAAAGAGATACATCTTTAATCTAGATTTAAACTGCTGAAGTCTGTTTAACTGTTTAAGTCGCTGAAGAAATAAACTTTCCATTGATGTATGGTTTGTTAGGTTATGACCTAATATTTGGCCGAGATACAAATCTGGAACCTGAGGGTGCAAACATTTTTTTTTAAATCGTCTTTAAAGTTGTCCAAATTAAGTCTGCAGCAATGCATATTACTACTAATGATACTTTTTTTATATATATATTTACTGAGGAAACTTATCTTCATGGAACATGATCTTTACTTAATACCCTAATGATTTTTGGAGTAAAAGAAAAATCGATAATGTTGACCTATACAATGTATTGTTGGCTATTGCCACAAATATACCCGTGCGACTTATGACTGGTTTTGTGGTCCAGGGTCACATATAAGCATTCAAAACTTACAGTCTTGTAACAATTTTGATGACATCACACTGCACTTCAGCTTCTCATCAGATATTCTGTGCAATCAAATGAGATTAGGAGGAAACAACTGCTTTACCGAGCTCAACATCTCTGGCCGAGCTGTGATATAAACAAAACGCTATTGGCTGTTTAAAAAAAATGGGGAGGAGCTGTTTGATTCGTCCCGCCCTGTCATCCTGTTTCAGTGGAAACTACGTCAGCACATTGAATAATGCTGCACGTTTCAAGGCACTTCAGTGGGCCTTTAAATAACTGCACTGTAGAAAAATATAGCTGGTTTAACTTAAAAAAAGTAAGTAACCTGGTTGCTTTAAAATGTTGAGTTCATTGAAAGTTAATACAATGAAGGAAATGGGTTTAATAAATAGAAACTCAAAATATTATTGTATCTGAACAACATAAATAAAAAAAAAATGTTGTGATAAATCATGAAAATAGCACAATTTGGCATATTTCACTGCATTATAACAAATAAAACAATTACGCAATATGCTTACAAAATCTTTTAATTCTATTTGAATAAAGGGTGATGTCAATTCTCAAAAATGTTCATTGTATTAACTCAAATGTTTAATTTCAATTAACTCAAAATTTTAAGGCAACCAGGTAACTTACTTTTTAATTAATTAATTAATTTATTTATTTATTTATTTTTACAGTGTGGGAGAGTAATCAGCATGAAACAGAACAGGTGTAATGGAACTAATTAACAGCCAAGGAGACTAACTTGGGGAATGAAGAAGACAGGAACACAGAAGTAGGGGAGAGCGGGGCACAACCTATTCGTCAGATTACATTTACATTTACATTTATGCATTTGGCAGACACTTTTATCCAAAGCAACTTACATTGCATTCAAGGTACACAATTTTTTTATTTTATTTTTTTACATTTTGTCAGTTATTGCTTTTCCTAGGAATCGAACCCATGACCTTGGCGTTGCTAGCGCCACACTCTTATTGTTTGAGCTACAGGAAAGCTTAGCTGTAACACGCATGGTTTAACACTTTCCACACATGCAAGGATGACGAAACTTTGTGTATTTACTAGTTGCCATGTCAACATTATTTAGAGAAAAATGGTGCCAAAATTAACAAATCTTTGGAGGATATCACTGAACATTTATTTAACCATAGCAAAAGTAAATTTCTTACTTATGTTTATTTTTCATCTCTGTTTTTTGTGTTTATTTAAAATAAGACAAATCTGATATTATTGTAATCTTCTATCTGTTATTTAACAGTTGAGATGGTTCTTTAATGCTGATCTAACAGCAGAAGACACGAGCCGGGTTTAAATCCCAGTTGAGCAGGTGGGGTGTGTTGTAACACTGCGTTACAATGAGCCCCTGTTAGAACTACGCTATTATATTCTATACTTTTATGAATTCTATTGAGAAACCATGAGAAAAGGGTGAATAAAGACAGAACATCGGGAAAAGTCGATGTTCAGAAATTTTTCATTATTATTATGTTTTGAACTATGCTGTATAGCTGTGTTTAGCGATGTGTTTGTTGTCAAACAAAAAAATTGTTTATTTTAATTATTAAAAAAAGTCATTATTTTATATATATAAAAAAAAAAATATTTGTATTTTGACAAAATATTTTAGTTTGTCTTGGATATTTTTTATTAGCTCAGATAACATTTTAAGCTGTTTTAGGGTCATGTTACAATGTTCCCCTCACGTGTACCAATGTACCCCACCTATGGGGCATGTTGTCACATTTCTCTTCCATTCTTTCGGGGTAAATCAAGAAAAAAGTATACACTGTATTAATGAAACAAAACCACATAATTATACTAGACGTGGGAAATTAATGTGGGAAAAAGTAAATACTCTGAAGTATTTCATTTACACAAACTGAGACCTGAGACCCCGCTAAAAAATTATTCGTTTATGACTTATACAAAGCATATTTGTTAAATGATTACTACGAAGGGAACAGATACATTTAAAATTGTCTTCCCAAGTAATCTGATGAATTTCATGCTAAATCCCCCTTTTTTCTGAATACAGACACAAATCATTTTAAGATTGTTAAAGATGCAGATTCAGATACAAATATTGGCTCCTAGTCTGTAATTTGTCAACTCATTTGGAGTTGTGGTTTATAAGAGGCTTAATAACTGCCAGCTTGAACGGCCTTGAGACATGACCCGGAGATAGAGACGAGTTAATAATATTGAGAAGAGGCTTTTCTGCTACAGGCAACAAGTCATTCAGTAATTTAGTGGGTATTGGATCACTAACTTTATTGGATACGTTTATTTAGCTCTTCCTGTCCTATAGTTGTAAAGCACCGCATTTGATCTTGAGGGGTGATAATTGAGGCTGAATCATAAAACGCTGTCAAAGGTTGTACATTTACAATTGTATTTCTGATGCTTTCAATTCTCTGTGAAGAAATTCATAAAGTCATTACTACTAAACTGTGATGGAATATTCAGTTCAGGTGACAGGTGTTTTTTTTTCTATGAGTTTGCGGAGATGGTCGACCCTGCGGCTTTTAGAGCCTTTTTATTGTGGGACATTCTTTCCACACGATTCTAAAGACCTCTAAATTTAAGTTTCCATTTGCACTCTGGGTTACTAGTTTCTCTCTTGATAGCGTGAGTAATACTGTTGTACCATGGTGCAGTACTTTACTCTCTAACCTATGTTTAATCTGATGAGTGCAACGGTTTCTAATGTACTAGAGAAAATGGTGCCCATACTGCTAGTCATTTCCTCAAGTTAATTTATGTTTATCGGAACACTGAGCAGCTGAGACAGATCAGGCAGGTTATTTGTGAATCTTTCTTTAGTGTTTGGGATAATTGTCCTGCATGGTCGATAATGCGATATGGCAAATATAAGAAGTACGCAGTATGCACGTTACAAGGCAGTGATCAGTGACGTCATTTTTTGGTAGAATATCTTTACCAGTAAGATTGTTTCATGCGATATAATTAAATCTAGTCTATAATTAAAAAAAATATATATGTGGGTCTGGTGACATTTTGCTTGACTCCAAAGGAGTTTAATAAGTCTGTAAATGTCTAATGCGTCATTTGGACTCTGTATACTATAGCCCTCATGTTTCTGTTGTTCCCTGTCTAGCTTTGTTCGTGTAACCTCTGTTGGTGATTTTGTTTAGTTCATGTTCATGTTTAAGTTCATGTTTTTGTCATATTTCAAGTGAAATTTCAAGTCAGGTCATTGTTTATTTTGTATTTTGTTAATTCTATTAAATAAACTGTACATACTGCAACTTGCCTTCAGTGGATTTATGCTACAGAAAGCTAGACAGGGAACAATGGAAATATGAGGGCTATATATACACAGAGGCTGCTCTCTTGAGTAGGTGCTTTTGAATAAGTGATTGCTTCACGACCGCTAAAAAGTATGTTCTATATAGTATGAATGTGTGTAGTATAAATGTAATTATCATGTGACCTACCAGCATCACTTCCATTCACAAATTCTCTCCCGTGGCCTCATGGGATAGTAAAGTGTCCATCGTATGCACATTAGGTCATCCATGTACTTTTTACCTACTTTTTTATGAATACTTCTTTTACTGTTTTTCATTCTGTGTTTCGCATACTATAAAGAGGGTATGCATCGGTGTCACTTTCCCGCCGGAACACTGAGTGGCAGAAGAGTGAGAAGAGTGACTGAGTGGCAGAAGAGCTGCTGCGTGACTGGAGTTAATAGGGGAAAACACGAGTAAAACAGACGATTATCAGTTTAAACAGTTTAAAACAGCAGCCAGAAAAATGGAGCGCAGCTGGAAGAAAATAAAACTAGAGGTTTTTCGTAATTCATGGAAAGAGAGCATGATCGCATACAGAAAGGCCGTAAAAACTGCTAGATCTGCTTATTTCTCGACTCTCTTAGAAGAAAACAAACACAACCCTAGGTATTTATTTGATACAGTAGCTAAGTTAACCAAAAATAAAGCTTCTACTTCTGATGGTTGTAAACAGCACAGCAGTAATGACTTTATGAACTTCTTTACATGTAAGATCAATAATATTAGGAAGAAAATTATAACCATGCAGCCGTCTACTACAGTGTCACATCAGACAGAGCATTGTTGTGTCACTGAGAAAAAATTACATTCATTCACTGCTATATGAGAGGAAGAATTGGCTAAACTCGTTAAATCATCTAAATCAACAACATGTATGCTCGACCCTATACCGACTAGGCTATTAAAAGAGATGCTACCAGAGGTCATAGATCCTCTTCTTAATATCATTAACTCATCTTTGTCATTAGGATATGTACCGAAAACTTTTAAGTTGGCTATTATCAAACCACTTATTAAAAAACCTCAACTTGATCCTACAGAATTTGTCAATTACAGGCCGTTCTCAAATCTACCCTTCCTGTCAAAAATACTGGAAAAGGCAGTGTCTTCACAATTATGTTCCTTTTTAGAAAGAAATGGTATCTGTGAGGATTTCCAGTCAGGATTTAGACCGTGTCATAGTACTGAGACTGCTCTCATCAGTTACAAATGATTTACTCTTATCATCCGATCGTGGTTGTATCTCTCTATTAGTGTTACTCGATCTTAACGCTGCATTCGATACTATCAACCACAATATTCTTTTGAATAGACTCGAAAATTATGTTGGCATTAGTGGAACTGCATTGGCATGGCTTAAATCATACTTATCTGACCGTTATCAGTTTGGTTCAAGGTTCAAGAGTTTTATTTGTCACATACACAGTTATATACAGAATATACAACCGGAGCAGTAAATGAAGAGATGTCACACCGATCACAAGTTCAGTATGGAGTATGGAGTACCGCAGGGCTCAGTGCTAGGACCGTTGCTCTTCACCCTGTACATGCTACCACTGGGAGATATCATTAGGAAGCATGGCATTAGTTTTCACTGTTATGCTGACGAGACTCAGCTCTATATTTTTTCACGCCCTGACGAAACCAATTCATAAGATTAACAGAATGCATAGCTGATATAAAACATTGGATGTCTAGTAATTTCCTGCAACTTAATTCAGAAAAAAATAAATTTTAAATTTTTGGACAAAAATACTCTGCAAGTAGTAACCTAGAATACTGTCTAACACTCGATGGCTGCAAATGTCTAACACTCGATGGCTGGCTATCAAGTCCTCGTCGTCAGTTAGGAACCTGGGTGTGCTCTTTGATACCAATCTTTCATTTGAAAGCCACGTTTCTAACATCTGTAAAACTGCATTCTACCATCTTAAAAATATATCTAAATTACGGCACATCCTTTCGATGCAAAATGCTGAACAGTTAATTCATGCGTTCATGACCTCAAGGCTAGATTACTGTAATGCTTTACTGGGTGGTTGCCCTGCTCGCTTAATAAACAAACTCCAGCTGGTCCAAAACGCAGCAGCTCGAGCTCTTACTAGAACAAGGAAGTATGACCATATTAGAATTTGTACATTTGTACAAGTCAAGTAGAAAAAAAAAATAAATAAAAAATTAAAGAAGTGGAATAAAATAAGTGAAGTAAACTGTGCAGTGAGTAAACTGTAGACTTATAAATATGTGGTTAACAAATGTACAAAGAGTATAATGTGCAAACAGGTTTATAACGGTACACAGTACACAGTAACAATGAGAACAGAAAGTGCAGTGCAATGTCAGTATATCGATGGTCACGTGATGTTAGGTGATGAGTTCAGGAGTCTGATGGCCTGGGGAAGAAGCTCCTCCTGAGTCTCTCGGTTTTGGCCATCAGGCTTCGGAAGCGCTTACCAGATGGCAGCAGCGTGAAATGAGGGTTTGCAGGGTGATTAGAGTCCTTGATGATTTTAGTAGCTCTGCCTTTGCAGCGTTTGGTGTAGACGTCCTGCAGAGACGGGAGAGCTGACCCTGAGATACGCTCGGATAAGCGCACGACTTCATATAGACCATTTCAAGGACGTAAACAATAACAAACGCATTGGAATGCTACTGCACATGTCTGGTCCTGAAGCATTTCCAGTGGCGCTATTTTTAATTCACAGATCGGTCAAAACAAGCGCATACTTTTAGTCTAGGGCAAGCAGAACAGTTGAGGTATTTACAGAAACTGAATAATAAACGTTTGTGTTATTACTGTACCCTTTAAACAAGGCTTTGAGGCACAAACTTTTCACACGGAACATTTAACGTTTACCTGAGATATCTTATCCAGACGTCTATCATGATCTGGTTGGCTACGTGCGTCTACATGAGAGATGCAGTAAAAGGATTCTGGATGCTTACAATTACTTTATTAGCGGAAAGTTGGATGCATTTGATTGGGGTCAAGGATGTAATTTCTGGGTACCCATGAGCGTTCCTCGGGACCGTACCCCTCCCAATCTACCAGGTATTCGAGAAGGCCACCATGGCACCGGGAGTCCAAGATGTCCCGGACCTGATACGTGGTGCCTTCCTCCACGATGAGTGGAAGGGGGGGCTCCGGGGTTGCGCCAGGCTCTGGGGAAACAGAAACAGAAGGGTGGTAAGGCTTGAGTAAGGAGACATGGAATGTGGGGTGAATCCGGTAGTGAGGTGGCAATTGGAGTTTGTAGGTGACCGGATTGATCTGCTGTGTGATGGGAAACGGGCCAGTGAACCTGGGACTCAGCTTCTTGCAGGGTAGACGTAGGCGGATATCCCGGGTAGACAGCCAGACCTTCTGCCCGACCTTAAAGGGTGGTGCTTCTGAGCGGTGGAAGTCGGCTGCCCTCTTACGTTGGCATAGAGCACGCTGTAGTTGATGGTGAGCTGAGTCCCAGACCCTCTCACTCTCCCGGAACCAGTAGTCGACACCTAGGAGCTGATGAAAGGCTTTCCAGACCCTGGAGATGAACTGGGGGCCGCGATCTGAGACGATATCCTCAGGAATACCGAAGTAGCGGAAGACGTGGTTAAACATAAGTTCTGCTGTTTCCATGGCGGTGGGTAGTCCCCTCAAGGGAATCAGACGGCAGGATTTTGAGAATCCATCAACCACTACCAGGATGCAGGTGTGGTTCTCAGAGACTGGCAGATCTGTGAGGAAATCTACTCCTAGATGTGACCAGGGTCGGTTAGGAATGGGCAGAGGATGGAGTTTGCCGGAGGGAAGATGGCGGGGGCTCTTGGACATGGCGCACTCTTTGCATCCCTGCACATACCTTCTGACGTCGGTTGCCATGCGTGGCCACCAGAAGCGCTGTTTTAGCAGCGAGAGGGTTTCATTGACCCCAGGGTGGCCAGTGCCCAGAGAAGAGTGAGAGGAGTGGATGAGGGGATTGCGGTGTGGGCGGGTGACATACTGCAGACCCGGAGGGCAGCCCGGCGGGGTGTTGGTGGAGGCATTGGAAGAGGGCAGGGTTTCCTCAGACCAGATGATGGGGTTGACAAAGAGCTGCTCCGGGAGGACGGGTTCAGAGTCTTCGGCCTTCTCCTCCGGATTGTGGATACGGGACAAGGCGTCTGCCTTGACATTCTTGGACCCAGGACGATAGGAGATGGTGAAGTCAAACCGGGTAAAGAATAGCGCCCATCGAGCCTGGCGTGGGTTCAACCGTTTTGCCTCACGGAGATAGCCTAGGTTCTTGTGGTCGGTGAGAACAAGGAAGGGGTGTTTAGCACCCTCCAGCCAATGTCTCCACTCTTCCAGGGCCAGTTTGATGGCTAGAAGCTCCCTGTTCCCGATTTCATAGTTTACCTCCGCCGGGCTGAGCTTGCGAGAGAAGAAGGCACATGGGTGAAGTCTGCTGGGGTTCCCCTGCTGCTGGGAAAGCACCCCTCCCACTCTGGTGGTGGAGGTGTCCACCTCCACGACAAAGGGGAGTTCAGGGTTGGGGTGGACGAGGAGGGGAGCAGTGGTGAAGGCGGTCTTTAGGGCTTCGAAGGCACTTGTGGT
The DNA here is from genome assembly GCA_018749465.1 of Paracanthobrama guichenoti. Classification (NCBI taxonomy): domain Eukaryota; kingdom Metazoa; phylum Chordata; class Actinopteri; order Cypriniformes; family Gobionidae; genus Paracanthobrama; species Paracanthobrama guichenoti. The sequence continues at coordinate 1,408,470 of CM031951.1, read as the reverse complement.
GGCTGGGGACCAGGACAGAGACTTGGGCTGATTACGGAGGAGATGGGTCAGAGGACTGGCGATGGAGCTGTAGTTCTGGATGAAGCATCTGTAGAAATTGGCAAAACCTAAGAACCATTGGAGCTGTTTGATATTGGTGAGAGTGGACCAGGACCGGATGGCTTCCACCTTCCTCTCGTCCATCCGGATGCCACTGCGATCGATGATGTATCCCAGGAATTGCACTGAGGGCTGATGGAATGAGCATTTTTTGGCTTTCAGGAAGAGGTGGAAGCTCCTCAGGTGTTGGAGGACCTCCGCAACGTGACGGCGATGGTCGGCCATGCTCCAGGAGTAGATCAAGATGTCATCAATGTAGACTAGGAGGAACTTACGGAGAAACTCCCGGAGCACCTCATGAATGAAGTCCTGGAATACGGAGTTGGCCAGTAAGGCATGACAAGATACTAAGGCATGACAAGTAAGGCATGACAAGATACTCATAGTGGCCAGTAGGTGTCACGAAGGCGGTCTTCCATACGTCCCCCTCACGTATCCGGATGAGGTTGTACACGCTGCGGAGGTCCAACTTTGTGAATACAGTGGCACCAGCGCAGCAGGGACGAGAGGAAGTGGATAGCAGAACTTGACGGTGATATTGTTAAGTGCTTGATAGTCGATACATGGCTGCAAGCCTCTGTCCTTTTTGGCCACGAAGAAAAAGCTGGAAGCAGCAGGGGAAGTAACCGGATGGATGTAACCTTGGCTTAGTGCCTCCTGGATGTATTCTACCATGGCCTTCTCCTCCGGACATGACAGTGGGTATATCTTCCCTGGCAGCAGATCAATGGCACAGTCCCATGGCCGGTGTGGAGGCAGCTTGGAGGCGCGAGTGGGGCAGAAAACGTCGCTGAAGGGGGCGTAGCAGGCTGGGATGTCCACCGAACGGTTCTCTACTGGACTCTCGATCGACGTGGAGCAGATGGACAGGTTCGCAGGACGTGTAGAGACTGGTAAAGGGAGTGTAGAGGAAGCAGCCGTCGCCCAACTTCAGAACTTCTCCAGTCCTCCAGGAGTTGACGGGATTGTGCTGCTCCAACCACGGGCGCCCTAGGATGATGTCAGCGGTGGACTCCTCCAGAACCAGCAGATGTTGTTGTTCTTCATGGAGAAGACCCACTCTGAGTTGTATAGGACCCACGGAGGTGTGCACTTGTCGGCAGCTGAGAGGATTCCCCGTTATCGAGTGGACCTGGTACACGGACAGGGTGGCTGTGGTCTTGAGCTTGAGCTGACGGCAGAGGGAACCCGAGATAAAGTTGCCGGCTGACCCAGAGTCGAGGAGGGCGACAACTGTGATTGACACATCGGCAGCAGTAAGGGTTATGGTAGTTGTGAGTGGTTTCATCTTCCTAAGAGATGGTATGATGGCACTCACCACTGGATGAGGTGGGCGGACTGGGCATTCGGTGATGAAATGCCCGAGTATTCCGCAGTAGAAGCAGAGGTTCTGGGTCAGCCGTCTCTGCCGTTCGGCTACAGATAGTCGGGAGCTCTCAAGCTGCATGGGCTTGTGGGCTGGTTCTGGAGGGCTGACATGCTCTGGCTGGCGGAGGGATGGCATGAGTAGTGACTGGCCCTGGTGTTCTTCCAGACGCGACTGCATACGAGTGGCGAAACGAATGGATAGTTGGATGAAGCATTCCAGGCCGATGGTATCCTCGTATGCAGCGAGATGCAACTGTACCCGAGGATCCAAACTTTGACGGTAGGTGGTCAGAAGAGATCGTTCGTTCCACCCACTTGACACGGCCAGGGTGCGAAACTGGAGAGCAAACTCATTAACAGACATTGTACCTTGTTTCAGATGATATAATTGCTCACCAACTGCTGAATCCCACAAGGGTGTTCCAAAGACCTCCTTAAAGTGGGTGACGAAGCTGGAGAGAGAGTGGGTGAGCGGACTATCTTGAGACCATAATGGTTCTGCCCACCGGAGGTTCGACAGTTGGGAGATGATGAAAGCCACTTTGGATTGCTCGGTGGGGTACAGGTATGGTTGCATCTCCAGGACCAGCGAGCATTGGAGAAGAAATCCATTGCAGTCCTCCGCCGAGCCAGAGAAGAGCGCTGGTTTGGCCACGGGACTGGCATTTACCGGAGGCGAAGGAGAATCACGGTTGGTGCAGGAAGTGCTCGCTGGTGCTTGTGCGGGAGGAAAGGAGGTGAGGGTTCGACGGAGCGTGTCGACCAACTCCTGGAAAGGATCCTGGGCACTCATGCTGTTTGGTCCGGTCTTCTGTTACATACAGAGGGACACGGAGAACAGGAGATTTGAGTAAAGGCAGTTTATTGAGTGTCCGGGATGAGAAGTAGATAAAGCGAGCAGTCTGATGAATGTTAGGCAGGAATGGGAAGGTAACAGGGTTTGGATACTCAGCGTCTTCAGGATGACAAAACACAGGAACCAGGGAGATGATGGAGACAGGAGGCGAGGACGAGGAGACACACTGGAGACGAGGAAGCAGGTAAGTAGCACGGGAGAGTCCTTGAGGTAAGTCAACATACGTGGGTTGTGTTAACGAGACCGGACAGTGACTGAATGTGTGCGTGGGGCTTATGTGCAAGCAGTGATGAGGTCATGATGAGGTGTAGGTGTGCGTGATCAGTACTCGGGAGAGGCTGTGCGTGGTGCTTGGGAGTGGGTGGAGCCTGGCGTGCTTGTGACAATGATAGGCTGAGAGATCCAAGTTAGCCGTTACGCTTTCTCCAATGGTAAGATATACAGACCCTCTCATCTCCCTATAATAAGACATTCTCTGATAACATGAGGAGCAAGGGAAGCCCATGACAAACAGGAAACAAAACCCAAAAACGTGACAGATGTTTTCAATAAAATCTCTTCAAAACTTTCTAAAGAGATTAGAAAGTTATATTATAGTTATATACTGGCTGGCCAAAACAAAACAAAAAAATGCTGTTTGGATTTAAATTGGCAAATGCTTAATAGTCTATTATTGGATCATTATTGCAGTGATTTTTTATGTTTCTATCATGTTATGTGTTTGTCAACAGTTCTTCTAATCCTAATTGATGGAGTGTGTAGCTTTTCATTTCTTAAACAACCATGCAGGAAGACACATCATGGCCATATTCCAGGATGACAATGTCAAGATTCATCAGGCTCAGATTCTGAAAGAATGGTTGGGAGGGAGCATGTAAGAGTCCAGCAGTCTCCTCCAGCACATCCCAAAGACTTTTTTAAGGTCTGTACTCAGGCGTGCCAATTCATGTGTGAAAATGATTCTCCATGCTCCCTCCCAACCATTATTTCACAACTTGAGCCTGATGACATTGTCATCCTGGAATATGGCCATGATGTTTCTTCCTACATGGTTGTTTAAGAAATGAAAAGCTACACACTCCATCAATTAAGGTTGGAAGAACTGATGCCAAACATATAACATGCTAGAAACACAGAAATCAATGCAATAATGATCCAATCATGGACTCTTAAGCATTTGCCAATTTAAATCCAAACAGTGACTTTTTTTTTTTTTTTTTTTTTTTTTTTTGGCTGGGCAGTGTATGAGTTCTGTTAAAGTTAAAATAGAATCATCAGTTATTAAAAGAAAAACCTATTTTAACTGACAAATCAAAACATAGGTCTGTGGTGGTTACGGCTTTGTATAAAAGTCAATCAGACCATTGTCATCGTCTGGTAAGATGAAACTCATGACCAAACACTCCAGTTCTGAATGTACAGCATGTCCTAATTAAAACATTAACTAGAAGCAAAAATAGCACTGGCAAATTTGGAGGGTTTGCCTTCTATTTTGACCTGAATGTAACTGACCACTGAAAACATTTACTTCAAAGTCAGTTGAAAGAGAAGTCTCGAAGACATTATATCTGCCTCAGAAGAATGTCTGCATGCCATGTTAGCATATTATATTTCAGTTGAACTGTATAAATGTGAATGTAGAGACAAACAGAATGTGTGCAATGTATGGACTTTATTAAAATAAATCTTGTTTCTAAAATGTTCTGGATTAGAAGTTTTTGGGGATCTTAAAGGCACAGTGGCTACTCAAAGACATTTCTCATTGAAGTGACATGCCATGTTAAAGGAACACGCCGACTTTTTGGGACTTTAGCTTATTCACCATATCCCCCAGAGTTAGATAAGTCCATACATACCATTCTCATCTCCGTGCGTGCCATAACTCTGTCTGACGCAAAACGGCTCCAGCTAGCCTACTGCTCAATAAGTGACAAAATAACGCCAATATTTTCCTATTTACATGTTGTGATGTGTATAGTTACATTGTGTACTAAGACCGACGGAAAATTAAAAGTTCCGATTTTCTAGACCGGTATGACTAGGAACTACACACTCATTCCTGCATAATAATCAAGGAACTTTGCTGCCGTACCATGGGTGCAGCAGGTGCAATGATATTACGCAGCACCTGAAAATAGGCTAACTTCCATCAACATAACCAACGTGACAACCTGTTTGCATGAAGAGCGTGCTGGGGACTATTTTCAGGTAGCCTGACAAGCCAGACCCACATCACTTGAGATGTTGGGTCTGGGAACACACCGTTGGCAGGGCTCAATCCGAGGGGCGGGATAAACGGTTGTCTTTCAAATTCCCTCTGTACGCAAGAGGATAGCACTACAACCAACCAGAGCAACGAAGAAGGTGAAGCAGAGCTGGTTGATAGATTAAACTTTTACCGTATCCGGTCGGCAAAACTCCGAACACATCTTTGATCTTTTTTCAAAGAAAAGCTTAACTCCAAGTCTTCGCCAGCTTCTTTGTTTTCAAGTAGCATACGGAACCGTCACAACTCTGCAGTCATTATGTTAAGCCCACCCACCGACTCTAGACACGATGTGATTGGCCTGACTAGAGTTTGGTTTTTCAAGCTCGTAAGCCAACGGAGAGTTGCTAGAGGCCCTGGCAGCAAATTACATTTGCTGCCGCTAGGGTGCATCTAGATTTCTAGGCTAATTTCCAGGCGCTGCGTAACTATACTAGGGCTGTCAATAGATTAAAAAAAATAATCATACCTTTGTTGTGTGATTAATCGCACACTTATCGTGAAATAAATAATATGCCATTTATCTCATTAAACACTTTAATTTTGTCATAATTTGCTATATCCAAAGTAAACAATCAGATTGGGAGACTCCAAAATGACACCAAATATAAGGAGTCCATATAATTCTATTATGTAATACATTTATACACACCTAAACAAATTATGTTAATGACGCAGCTTCACTTACTTCTGTCATTTATTTGCGTTAATTGCGTTAAATTATTTTAACGCGTTAAGGACTTAAAATTAATCGCATGTGTTAATGCGTTAAGTTGACAGCCCTAAACTATACACATCACAACAAATTCCTATGTAAATAGGAAAATGTTGGTGTTATTTTGTCACTTATTGAGCAGTAGGCTACCTGGAGCCATTTACCTCCAGTCTTTGTGCTAAGCTAGGCTAGCGGTGGGAGTGTCAGACAGAGTTATGGCACGCACGGAGATGAGAATGGTATGGATGGACTTATCTAACTCTGGGGTATACAGTGAATAAGCTAAAGTCCCAAAAAGTTGGCGTGTTCCTTTAACATCAGACACAACAATCAAATGGTGTCACTGGCTGGTAATAATCCAGTATTGACTCATGTTGAACAATTAAAATGTCATACTCTCTCCAAAAGATGAAGAAAGACCAATATTTTCATGTGCTGAGGGACTCATCACCATTTGGGAAATATGGTCTCTCTCATAGCCACACTAGCCAGTATGAGGGTGAACGTGTGCCAACAAATGCATAAATTAGTAGATACAAATAAAAAATTAATCTATCACTATATACACCACCAAAGCCACCAACTATACCACCAAAGACTTCCTTCCTTTAGAATAAAGTTTAGAATAGAGATCTGGTGCTCAAGGTTCCATTGGGTTTCAATTAAATTAATATTAACTAGTACATTGCAATACAAGACACAGCAAAAAATGAATAAACTGACCCTGCAAAAGGAACATACATCACAGAAATTATTCAAGCACATTACACGAGTGGGAAAGGACAGTATCTCATGTAATCTGAAATATAGATGAAGCAGTCACTATGAAGCAGAGAAGAGATGCTAAAAGTCTACAGAGAGGCTCTCATTTCTTTTTTAGATAAAAAATACATCCAGATGCAACTGAAATCCAATGACATGAGACAAAAAAGAATTAGAGAGAGAGAGAGAGAGAGAGAGAGAGAGAGAGAGAGAGAGAGAGAGAGAGAGAGAGAGAGAGAGAGAGACTTAAAACATCACTAGAGCTGCGGTTGATTTACTTTATCTCTAACAGAGAGTAAATATTTCTTTAACTTTTTCTGTTTCACCTCAAAAAAGAAAATGACTTGGATAATTTTATCTGCCTTGCCAACACCCTCCCTACACAGCCTGTGGACAGAAGATGAAGTTTAACCTTCTTTGAAACTATAAAATGACAAAATAATAATATCATGTTCTTCCCTTTATGACACATTGGGACAGTTAAACCAGATCTATAAACAGCATGTTGAAGTGACCTGGTACTGTAGCAGACAAACCATATGTATATGATTTAGACAGACCATAAGTGGCCAGTTCGACTCCACACATTTGCACTCCAGTGAAGAGAACTCTTTTATCTGCACTCTTGAAGTTTCATTATCAGGAATTTAGATCAAAATCATTGATCCATGGAAAAAGCTACAAAATAGCTTAGCTTAGTGGAGTTGTCAAGGTGCACATGTAGGCGACTTCAGTCGGAATCTGCCTTGTGGCATTTCCCAATCCCATTCCACCCCATTTTCCTCACAATTCCATGTCTTCCTTGTACTATTATCAACAAAAGGATATATATATATATATATATATATATATATATATATATATATATATATATATATATATATATATATATATATATATATATATATATATATATATATATATACACACACACACATATTATTATTAATATGTATTATTATTAATATTTATTTATTTTAATTCAAGAAAACATCATTACTACTTTTACTTATGCTTACATTTTTTGTCTGGTGGTCAACCAACAGCAGACAAAAAATTTCCATAGACTTAAAAAGGGGACAAAATTCACTTTTACATGGTGTTTGAACATAAATTAACATAAAATCCATTTTTTTTTTTTTTTTTTTTTTTTTTTATCCCCATAAATCATAAGTAGTGTCTCAGAATAAGTCGTTTGCAGTTTCTATGCAACGTATCATTATTGTCATATTGCACAGGCCCAGCCCACGACTGCTGGCAGACTTTGCCGTATTAGCGTAGACCCCACCCTGATTAATACACAGTCGGCCATGTTTATCTCCTCGTCAGAGCATTTAACAGCAACATTCAAGTAAGAAATGTATTCTTATTAAAGCAACTAGTTATTTAATCAAGAGCAGTGAGTGATTTTCTGTTTTTCTTTTATTATGTTAACAGCATATTTAACCCTTTGACACGTACGATCACACCCGTGTGATCAATCTAGGCTGGTCTCTGGTGCGTACGATCACACGGGTGTGATTAGAACACTCAGTGATCAACTGCCAAATTCAAAATTTCAAATCTGCTTTAGCGCGCTGACTGGCGCTGAGCCAAAGACTGAGCGAGTGAGAGACTGACTGAGCTCAGTGTCTTTTAATGTTTAGTTTAGGTTTCATACACTTCAAATTACATTACACAACCACAAAATAGCAGCAAAAACTAAATATAGTTTGTAATTGCATACTAATATATATATATATATATATATATATATATATATATATATATATATATATATATATATATATATATAACAGCAAGATATCAGTGTTGTAAACATATAATGGCCCGTGAAAACATTACCGATCAAATAACACAATAATTTTCTACCCTTTGACGCGTACGATCAGTCTGGGCTGTTCCCTCAGGTAATGTCACATATATCTGGAGAATAATAATAATAATAATAAAAAATAAAAAAACATTTGAACAGTCGAGCACTGCAAGCATTTTTCCGCTGACAAGTTGTCACTGTTGACGTCACTGTTACCTCACACTCGCGTTGGTACCAACTTCACATACAATTTTAATAAAATGTACCAGTTTTTAACTACTTCAGAGAAAATGGCAGACAATTTATTTATAAGAAGACAACTGACAAGTGAGGAAATTGAGGAGATTTTTTAAATTCTGATGAGGAGAATTTTGACAGTGAGGCAGAGAGCGATGAAGACCTTCCCTGAACCTTGAAGCTCTTGACAACATTGAGGGTGAAGACGAGACTTCTTCCACAACGCCATATCGCGGTGTCCATCCAAAGGAGGGCGACCTGCCTTAGACACTCCTCTGCGCCTTACAGCCAGGCATTTTCTGTCATATAAACATATGTATATAGTTATAAAGATTTTTTTACCATAGTATATTTATTGTTTTGTTTATAATACTATTTTGATTGTTGTTCATTGTAATTATATTTATAATTTGTTTTGTAATTTTATTAGAAAGTGTATATATGTATCATAGTTTAAACAAAGCAAAGATGTAGTTTCTCACTAGCAAAGCAGAGAAAAGGTAACTTACATGGCATTTGACATCATGTAAACTATATATATGCAAGCTAATAGTAAGTGAGACGTGACCATATACCTTTTCTAGTGAGATATAAAACCCAGTAACAATATTAACACTAAAACATAAATAATACATAATATATTCATGTTACGTATCAAGTCAACTGAACCCTAATAACTTTATCGAATGCACGGAGCATTTTTGCAATGTGCAAAACGACAAACATGACATTTGAACGTCCACATTATTGAGGACTGTTCGTTTTACAAGATAATTTTGTAAATATCTTTATTCATATTTATTGCATGCTTGTAAATAATTATATGTGCTTCAAAATAGGGAAAAAAACTAAAATATACTCACCAATTGTCACGCGGATGTTGTGAGGAGATGCAAAATGCGTGTGCACGCGAAATTCAAAGCAGTGGGAAAAATAGCAACATAAACATGTCAACCATAGTGTGTACACGCTAAAAATAATGTGAGAGGTTTTGAATTAAAAAATAAAGTAAAACATTCATAGAGTGCTCACCTGCACGCGGTCAACCACCATGAGCGCCATTGTGACTGCGAAACCTCACGTGTCAAGGTTGATGTGTTACCATGGAAATTAGAACGCACGTCATTGCATAATAACGGTCGCATTAAAAAACTCACGCCAGACTGCCAGTCTGAATATTTAGAACGTACGTGCGAAAGGGTTAACAGTAGGTACTGTATATTTTGCTGCTTTCACTTTAATACACAGATTTAATATACACATGCAATTTTTTTACTTGCTGTTTACAAACCCGATTCCAAAAAAGTTGGGACACTGTACAAATTGTGAATAAAAACAGATTGCAATGATGTGGAAGTTTCAAATTTCAATATTTTATTCAGAATACAACATAGATGACATATCAAATGTTTAAACTGAGAAAATGTATAATTTTAAGGGAAAAATAAGTTGATTTTAAATTTCATGGCATCAACACATCTCAAAAAAAGTTGGGACAAGGCCATGTTTACCACTGTGTGGCATCCCCTCTTCTTTTATAACAGTCTGCAAACGTCTGGGGACTGAGGAGACAAGTTGCTCAAGTTTAGGAATAGGAATGTTGTCCCATTCTTGTCTAATACAGGCTTCTAGTTGCTCAACTGTCTTAGGTCTTCTTTGTCGCATCTTCCTCTTTATGATGCGCCAAATGTTTTCTATGGGTGAAAGATCTGGACTGCAGGCTGACCATTTCAGTACCCGGATCCTTTTTCTATGCAGCCATGATGTTGTAATTGATGCAGTATGTGGTCTGGCATTGTCATGTTGGAAAATGCAAGGTCTTCCCTTAAAGAGACGACGTCTGGATGGGAGCATATGTTGTTCTAGAACTTGGATATACCTTTCAGCATTGATGGTGCCTTTCCAGATGTGTAAGCTGCCCATGCCATATCATCAGAGATGCAGGCTTCTGAACTGAGCGCTGATAACAACTTGGGTTGTCCTTGTCCTCTTTAGTCCAGATGACATGGTGTCCCAGTTTTCCAAAAAGAACTTCAAATTTTGATTCGTCTGACCACAGAACAGTTTTCCACTTTGCCACAGTCCATTTTAAATGAGTCTTGGCCCAGAGAAAATGCCTGCGCTTCTGGATCATGTTTAGATATGGCTTCTTTTTTGACCTATAGAGTTTTTGCCAGCAACGGCGAATGGCACATTGGATTGTGTTCACCGACAATGTTTTCTGGAAGTATTCCTGAGCCCATGTTGTGATTTCCATTACAGTAGCATTCCTGTATGTGATGCAGTGCCGTGTCTAAGGGCCCGAAGATCACGGGCGTCCAGTATGGTTTTTCCGGCCTTGACCCTTACGCACAGAGATTGTTCCAGATTCTCTGAATCTTTGGATGATATTATGCACTGTAGATGATGATAACTTCAAACTATTTGCAATTTTTCTCTGAGGAACTTCTTCCTGATATTGCTCCACTATTTTTGGCCGCAGCATTGGGGGAATTGGTGATCCTCTGCCCATCTTGACTTCTGAGAGACACTGCCACTCTGAGAGGCTCTTTTTATGCACAATCATGTTGCAAATTGGTCCTCCAGCTGTTCCTTATATGTACATTTAACTTTTTCCAGCCTCTTATTGCTACCTGTCCCAACTTTTTTGGAATGTGTAGCTCTATTGAAATCCAAAATCAGCCAATATTTGGCTATATATATAACACTTTCAACATTTGATATGTTATCTATATTCTATTGTGAATAAAATATAAGTTTATGAGATTTGTAAATTATTGCATTCTTTTTTATTCACAATTTGTACAATGTCCCAACTTTTTTGGAATCGGGTTTGTACGTTCACAGACATAACCGACCGTGTTTATATGAACTTTGTGTGGTTTTGACAGTTTAAGACCAATAAGATGTGAAAGAGAACTTAGTTTGATACTCACAGTAGCCCTGTCTGACAGCCAGCGTTCTGTGCGCGTGCTTTGGATGTGTGAGCTCAGAAAACCATATATCAGAAGTTTGGCTTTTTAAAACGCATGCAGATAATAAACTTCCATGATGATGAAGAACTGAAATGTCACGTGGGCGTGACCATGATAGAGATGATAATCAAAACCAAACAGATGTTTTAGTTTTTGGCAGGCTCCTCCCTCATCTGGAAAGCGGGGTGGGGAGCGGCAGCTCATTTGCATTTAAAGATACATGCACAAAAACAGCATGTTTTTCCTTCCACTCTAAAATGAGCATTTACAACATGGTATGAAAAATTATCTGTGTGGTATTTTGAGCTGAAACTTCACAGACACACTCTGGGGATACCTGAGACTTATATTACATCTTGTAAAAAGGGCCATAATAGGTCCACTTTAAATTGATGGAGGGACCCCACACAGAAGCAGGAATGTTTTTTTTGATATAGACCTTAGTCATATGGTTGCTCCATATTTCATTTTTGACAGGAATGAAAACATGGCTGTGGGGGTTGGAATTACAACAAAACTTTTTAGTGGACAAAATCTCCATAATTTTTTTTTTTTTTAAATTGTAATTTGTGAACATGTCTTGATCTAGAACCTGTATAGTGCATGTAATTGTAAAGACTGTAAGTCTATCCTTCACAGCTTTGTTTTGGCCACAGTCTTGAAATTTAAATTGTTCAGGACAAATTTTATTCCAAAGATTTATTCCAAATAATATAACAATACATTCCAGTTCCACTTTTTAAAACAAAATGTACACTTTGCACCAATATACAGTATCATGGGAGACTTTGGGTGGGCTCTTTTGACTCAGGCCACCTACAAAGTTAAATGGCCTGCCAGCAAGTGCTAAAAACCGAATGTTTCCAATCATGCAGGACTATTTCAGTTTTTGTAGGATAATACAGTCGTTACAGACACCTGCATCCTTGCTGTCTCCTGTGTGAACCACCTGTGGTACAGCTGTCAGGTTGCCATGGCAATCCAGTATTTCCTGGACACACACACACACATGCACACACAAGTATTTCCTGGAAACACATGCACACACTTTTCCGTATGTTTGTCTCTCAGGAGAGCAACCTTAATCTTCAAAGTCATCAACTGTTCTCGTCCCTCATGGCTCAAGTATGACACCTCCACTGCCGAGCTGTTTCGCTGAAGACCTGCTGCACGACAAACACCATGAAATATGAATGAGTTAAAACATAAACAGCACAAAGACAAGGGATGTGTTGACTGAGACAAGCAGATTATATATTATTAATAATGTATAGTGCTATTAAACACCTCAGTAGATGAGGCAACTGCTCAAATTCATCATATATTATTAAGTAGGCGATGGGAAAGCTGATGAGAGATTTGGGTGTTTTTATTATTGATTCAGCATTTATGAGGACATTTTGGCAAGTACGTCAAGTCATGAATGTATCACAGAGTAACTAGATTTACTGAAGAAAATATGAGTGGTGTTTGGTCAAGGCATTGGTTTTTGGTTGAGACTATACTATATTTGAAGTAACATACTTTAAAAGAATATGCTTAAAGGGGTACTTCAGCGCTTGCAAGATGAATGTGTATTTAAATTGGGTAATTTATGTAGTAGAAATGTGAAATTATTTTTGAATTTGGTGCCTTCTAGACTGAGAAAAGCCAGAAAATGTATTTTTGTCTCATGTGGATGAAAGACAACAACTCCCAGAATGCACTTGCTTCACTGCTCTACGAGGCCACTCCCAAAGCCACGGCTACTGGTTCACTGGATCACTTGCCCACCGTGGCACCGCCACTACCGTTGTTTTCATCTTCATAATAATAAAATCATTTAGTTCAGTTAGAGAACAGACACTACAATTAAAAACTGAACGTGTCTGTTCAATATAATGTGAGTGAGCCGAGCGAGTGTCACAGCATAAACGCAGCAGGAGTCAGATTACATTCATCACGAGAGCGAAGAGCTGAGGTAAGCGCGGGCGCGGCATACATTCATGGCGCATGTTCAGTCTGGCGCATTTTCAGATCATGCCTATGGAAGCTTAACTTTCATAGGAATTCATTTGAAAAGTCGAAACACTCAATTCCCATTCGGGGAAGCACGATCATTCGAATATACTATCGGCTTTCTACTGATACAAAGCAGAATTCTACTGATAATTACAAAATTTGTAATTAAAGTAACCCTGCTGAATGTAATGTTTTGACCACTTAACCGCATGTTAAAGGGGTCATGAACTGTGTTGTTTTATTGTTTTATGATATTTCCTAGGGTGCACTTATAATGTTAAAATGCTTTTTACATTAAAAAAATCATAATTTATAAATAAAAGGCATTTTTCCCACCCTGATTTTAGCCCTCTGCTCTGAATGCTCTGTTTTATGAGGCATGTCTGCTGTGAGAGTTCAGTGTAAACACCCACTGCTGTGATTGGCTAACATCTTTCCATTTGAAATGGCTAAGTATTACTCTCTCTTTTGGCACGTTTTTACTATTATAGCTCTCATGGTTAACTAATCGTGAAATGTGTTGCATTACATTTAGACCTATGGCATTATATTAAGATCGTGGCATGAAAGGTTGCAGAGATGAACATTTTAGCCAATCACAGACATGTTGAGCGCATGAAAGCAGTGATCTCGTCATTGCGACTCTGTTTCGGTACACTAACGAATGCTTTCATCTTCACTAACAGTGCAAACGTGATATAGTTAAGAGATTTGTTGAATAAAACGGGAGTCACTGATAAACGTGTCTGTCACGGGTGTGTGCAGGCAGGACGACGAAGACGAAGACAGGTAAATACAGTACCCAAACATAGTTTAATGTAACTTAACCTCCAGACAGGCAACAGCACAACACATCTAAACATAACGGTGACCAGACAAAGACTGAGTGAAAAGGGAAGAACTTAAATAGCAAACAGAAACAAGATGATTAACTAGACACAGCTGGGACAAATGAACTAATGAGGGTAACTATGTAAACAGATAGTGGTGGGAAAACTAAGACAAAGGAACATGTGAAGACTGAAAACCAGAACAAACAGAACATGACTGTACCAACGTCACTGATAAACCCTCGCTGTTTGATTGACAGATTCAGTGCACACTGCTCCGACAATTGCAAAGGGAGCTTTCTTTGATCGCTTTCTTTATAGATCACCATTAAATAACAGATTATTTTCATCCTACTAGGAGAAACAATGCAAGTTGACATTTAGTCACTGGTTTGATTTACTGACACACAGACAAAGAACATCTGACTGTACATGAATCATTACATTTCAGAAATCACAGTATTTTGTAATCCTCAATGGCATGTTTATTGCTTGGTAGCTCGATCTGGTTTAACACCACGTAGGCCTATGTTACTTACAGTTTTCTCAATAGATTTGGTACATTTCTCCAAACTCAGGTAACTGCTCTCAAAACATTTAACACAGTGATCTGTACACTTTGTAATTGTCCTAAACAGATAGTAAATTCTCCTTCATTTCATACAAATTACAAATCAAAAGCATAATTTTCTCAAAACACTGTGCACAAAATTCCTAATGTTATCACAGCAGTTCATACAGCCAACCAAATCTTTAATATATCAGGAAAAACATTTGCAGCTTTTTCATTGATCTTCACAAAGATCACAAGCATTTTTGTACCATTTTCAAAACACAACAAACAAAACTCTGTGAATTGTAAAATAATCAGTTGCACACCTTATGTCCTCAATTAACCCCAAATTGATATCTGATGAGTTAGTAATCCACTCAACACAGAAAAAGCCAATTTCCTAATTGTTCACACAGCTGTCTTAATTACAAAAACTACAAAAAGGAAGAGACAAACAACAAAGAAGACGAATGAGGAGAAATGACAATAGACGAAGAAGAAGAAGAAGAAAGAAGAAGAAGAAGAAGAAGAAGAAGAAGAAGAAGAAGAAGAAGAAGAAGAAGAAGAAGAAGAAGAAGAAGAAGAAGAAGAAGAAGAAGAATGACCAGTGGAAAAGGAAGAGGTGTAAGACTGAGAGGTGGTGGACAGGGTAGAGGGATAAGAAGAGGAAGAGGAGATGGAGAAAGAGCAAAAAGAGCTGAAGATGTAGGAGCAAGAGAAAGAAGAGCTGAGGATGTAGGATAAAGAGAAAGAAGAGCTGAGGATGTAGGAGCAAGAGAAAGAAGAGCTGAGGATGTAGGAGCAAGAGAAAGAAGAGCTGAGGATGTAGGAGCAAGAGAACGAAGAGCTGAGGATGTAGGAGAAGGAAGAGCTGAGGATGTAGGAGAAAGAGAAAGGAGAGCTGATGATAGGAAGAGGAGATGGAGGAGTAGAGGGAGAAGAGATGGATAGATTGGAGGGCAATGGTATAGTGGAAATAGAAAGAGTAAAAAAATATAATAAGAGATGGACAGAGAGGAAGAGGAGGGCAAGGTGTAAGAGGAGGGAGGAGAGGTAGAAGGATAGGGTACATGCGTGTTTCAAATGAAATCAGAGCCACTCTTATTGACCATGTCATAAATCATGGTCTCTCACTGAGAGAAGCTGGGCAGAGAGTTCAGCCCAATATAAACAGATCCACAGTTGCTTCAATTATCTGCACATTTCAGAGGGAAAACCAGTAAGTAAATATATCATTCTACTTCTACAATGAGAGTCCATGTAGTCTTGTTTGACATAGGTCTGGATTTCTACAGTAAATGTTCCTGCTTGTCCAAACATTTTTCATTAAGGTGGACGAACAAGACTTCTTTCAATTGAACAAGAGCATGCCATTGTTGACATGGTGGTCCAGAACAACACCCTCTGCCTCAAAAAAATTCAGCAAAGAATAACACAGGACAATCAACTGTTCCACAATATCCACCAATGCAGTCTCTCCACAGTTGATTGTATTCTAAGGAGAAATGCAATCCGAATGAAGCAAGTATACAAAGTGTCCTTTGAGAGGAACTCTGTTAGAGTGAAGGAGTTGCGATTCCAGTTTGTTCAAGTATGTACAACCCAGTTACTGCACTTTTACTGTCAACACAAAGATATATTTTTCCTGAATTAAGTATGTGTCCATAAACCATTCCATGCTACTGTAAGTGAAAATATGTAGGCATATCTAATGTATACTGCTGCTTCAAAGTGTGAACTCAAACTTCAGCAACAGTTTCACAATAGTATTGACCGCAATCAATGCCATTACTGTAAAACACTAACTTACTGTATTGTACCTTGTGTTCTTTTTACTCTAGAGAATCTTGGAGTTGGATAGCAGTGCAACTCATTATGAGTACCTGCATATTGATAAAGCAGGCTTCAATCTTCACAAAAAAAGAAGAGGGAGAACTGTGATTGGCCATCGTGCTACAGTCAATGTCCCTGGACAACGAGGAGACAACGTCACTCTCTGTGCCACAATTTCTACAACTGGTGTTGTGGCACATAATGCTGTCTTGGGACCATATAACACAGCAAGGCTCCTACTTTTTTTTTTTTTTTTTTTTTTTTTCTCTCTCAATGAAATCCTCTTTCTGCAGGGTGATCAGGAGCAAATGGTGCAGAATTTTGTAGTTGTTTGGGACAATGTCCAATTCCACCATTCAGCACTAGTGCGAGAGTGGTTTGAGAATCACCCACATGGATGGTGTTCCTTCCACCATATTCTCCTTTCCTGAATCCAAATGAGGAATTCTTCTCCTCTTGGAGATGGAAAGTACATGATCGTAAGTCTTCAAGCAATGGAAGAGGCCTGTGGAGCTATTGTGGCACAAGCATGTCAAGGATGGATACAGCATTCAAAGCGTATTTTCCCACGATGCATGACTCCTGAAAATATTTGCTGTGGTGTTGATGAAATTCTCTGGCCAGATGTAATTGAGAGGCATGATCAATTAATTGATTTAATGAATGCATAATTCATTCTTATTTGTTTTTTTTGTGGGGTGACAACTCATTGTTATACACCTGAACTCCTCATTAAAGAACTTAATGAAAAACCATGTATTTTAATTTATTTCTTTGTGTATCTTCAACTGAATTTATCAAATAAGAGAACACACTTTTAGTTTTGATGTTAATATTGAATTTTGATAATTGCATTACTAGAATAAAATGCTGTGTTCCATTGTGCAGTGAATACTTAACTGTTTTGCCAACATAATAGTGTGTTTAGTTTGCCGTGTTAACTGTTTTGAGAGCTGTTACCTGAGTTTGGAGAAATGTACCAAATCGATTGAGAAATACTATAGGCTCCCTATTCTATTAAATCATGTGAATTGGTAAAGTAGGCATTGATATTCTTCTGCAGAGGAGAGTTTAGCTTGCCTCCCTTTGACATCATAGATCCCCACTTTGAAAAACCTGTCATTTACTGGGCCTGGTGTCAATAAAAGCTTTTATTGGACTAACAAGGAAGTTTACAGTTCTGAAACTTACAGGATATTCTTATAGTATGATGACCTCTCATGTCAAAAGCTCAAGGAAAACACTTTATTTTACAGTGTCAGTGTTACATGTGCTTACCATTGTAATAACAGTAAATTATGCATAATTACATGCAACAAACCCTCAACCAAATCCTGCCCTAACCTTATAGTAAGTACGTTGTTAAATAATATTTACTGAGTACTTAAATTACAGTAAAGCAACAGCTTACACATTTCTTGTCAGAGTCTGTGTCTGTTCATGTTTGTATTGTTTTATTTAGCTTTGCTGTTTCCTGTCCAGGAGATTTTAGGGAAACATCCTGCTCCAAAACCTCATATAATTCACAGAGGCCAGCCGCAGCTCACCTTCAGCGTTGGCATGTAGACGGGGCTTCCCTCCATGCCCTCATACTCCACAAGCAAACCCACGGAGATGGACAATGTTGCCGGCTCTCGCACCTTGTCAGACTCACTTGCTGGGCTCAGGCATTGAGCATTGTAGTAGACTCAGGCTCTCCATCTATGGTGGGCTCAGGCTTTTCGTCTGTGAATGATGTGGGATGCGGTAGGCTGGGTTGGCTCCAGAGTGGGGCTGGTGATGCCCTCCTCTGCAAGCAGAGCAGGAGGACTGCTGGTAAGTCCATTTTAATCCTATCTGGGATTTGGTCTTCTGTAACACTGTGGTTGTAATGAGTGCACAAAGAAGGAAAATCTAACAAAAATTCTTTATTAATGACCAGAACAAACATGCAGGAGATCGTAAGGAGTAATGACAGTCAAACACAACCACCTTAACATAAACAAGACTGAATATATAAAACTAAGAGCTTAAATACAAACAGAATAATTAACAGAACTAAGAACAGGTTCAAATTCTTACTTTACTCAGACAGCAATATAGTGGTGCAGGTATGACATCACTTTGTAGGCCAAAACGCAGAAGTGAGTTAGTATTTTAGCACTTCCGGTTCCCTTGTACCGAAGTCAATTGTTTTTTTTTTTTTAAATGGGATTTTGTTTAAATGGCTGAAATAAGGTCTGTGGTGAACACAAGCTCAAGATGCTTTCACGTTTTATTCTATGACATAAAATACATCAGTATTACCCCCTCGTGATATTTTTTTGAAGCTGTTACACGTCTTGAAAAAGGCGTTTGTTATCAAGTAGCTAAATGGGACTACAGAAGCTCTCGATGCGATTAAACGTAATCACGGCGAAAAGGTAAACTCCGTCTGCTTTTACAGCCTCAAAATGCTCATAATTACGCTCTAAGCTAGTCTAAATCAAAAATGTTATTAGATAAACTCTGAAAGAGCTGTCAGAAGCTTAGTGATGGTGACGTTGAAGTCGAGCGACCTTGATTTATAGCCTACCTTTAGCTTTTTACTTCTGGCGACTGCATTTATGCTTCAAAATGAATAAAACTTGTGTTCATCTGTGATAATTATCTTGATGGACAAAATGTGCAAGTATCATAAACTCCTATTGGGTTTTTAATTGAGGGAACCAGTGTGATGCTAACTGCCGGTTGGCCTACAAAGTGATGTCATACCTGCACTATCTATTTGGTATCTATTTGGTGTAACAAGGACTCAGGCAGATTGGGATCCATGTGCAGTTTATTAAAATAACAAACTCACAGTACAAGCAGGCGTGGGTCGGTAAACCAGGGTGAAAAGCAATATCAGAGGCATCAATCATAGTTATAACAGGCAATAGGTCAGAGCAGGCAGCAAACAAACGAGAAACTAAATCCAGGCAAACAAAGATCAAGGGCAGGCATAACAGGGTCACAAATGGTAGTCCAAGGCAGAGTCAAACATAGGCAGGATAATCACAGGGAATAACACTCAGAAATGCAGCCAGGGCAAACAAGACTTCACAATGAATGAGTGTGAGAGCAGAGTTTATATAGGCATGGTGATGAGGTGTGCAGTAATCAATCCTAGAGTGAGGGTGTATGGGAAATGAAATCCGAAATGAAGGTTAGTACTCTGGTGAGTTCGACCTCTGGTGGTCAACGGTGGAATCTTCACCAGCTTTTGTGACATTTGGTTATCAGGTTTCATCTGGTAGTAATTTAATGTTAAATAAATTTTTGACATTTATACAATTTAGATTTCCATCAACAGTGAATTTGAAGGAGTATAAGCACATATTTGACATATTTCTGTGCTCTGTTCTGACATTTAGACAATAGCTTGGTATTTATTTGTTCTGGTAGCTCTATGCAATGAAATCCCACATAACTGTTTATTAAATCTCCCATTAGCTGCAGTTGTGTTGCTGAGTACAGCAGTTTGTGTATGGACAGACAAATTGTCCCTGGTTAGCACACAGCATAATACTGCAATCCCAAAAGTAAACAATAAAGTAGAAGTGATAAACACAGTTCCAACATTAGTGAATACACAGACTAAACATTTTAAATATGTTTAACTCTTGTGTAAACAATATCCACAGTTTGTCCCTTTTAACTCTTAAGACATTGCAAATATCTACTAGAAACTATAGAGAAGCCTTTGGAAAAATCCAGGAGAAAAGTTTGGCCCAATGTATAATCCCAGTAAGATTAGATGCAATGATCTGTAAGAATAGTAGGTCTGAGCTTGATTCTCTGTACAAATAGATTTTATGATCAATATCACCCTGCCAGTCGTTTCTGCACAATTAATCAAAAGGACATCAGCTCAAGCGAAATCATTCTGTGAAATGTGTGAACATCAAACATCATTGGTGAATTCAGACAAATTGTTCTTAGCACCAATGTGAGTGTTGCAGCTGAAGAATAAAAGAGATGTTCTACTGTTATTTAAAAAAAAAACATTGAAATACTAAGCAGATTTGAGGGGCCAAAAGAAACATAAATTAGATGCTATTAAATGTAAAATGTTCATTTTAATTTTAAAGACTTGTTTGTTAACAGTTCTGGTACTGAACTGAAACCAGTTGAGACTCACTGCCCTATAGGAGACACTGATCAGAATTATTAAAACCTTTTATTAAATTATTAATCCAGAAAACCTACAAAGTACAACTCCAAACTTACTTACTAACAATTTCTTGTGACAAACACAGGACCAAAAATGATGGCTCTGTCACAGTGCCGTCTAGAGCTGTCAATCAACATCATGATCATTGATGAGCCCCGCTGAGCTTCTGAGCGTTTCTGCCAATCAGCTGACGGATGAGATGAAGCTCAGGGCGCCCGTCATGTAATCATCACTCACATCTGGAAATAAAGGAGACTTACTTTGGACACTTGTTTTTGGATTAGACACCAGTCTCTGAGATCTACATGTTCCAGTCTATTTCTAGATAATTCAACACAACCCATAGTGGTTCTTTGTATATTTATGAAGATGTGGTTGCAAACAGTGTTAGATGTAGTCATGAAGAATAATCATAAAACAATCATCTCCCCTCATGGCAGTGCCACCCCATCCCCCGTCGATTCCCACCCTGTAGTCATGCTCATGACTGGAGCGGACATGACATGAGGAATCTTCTTTATTTTAAGGCCAATTCACTCACCCAGAAACATGTTTCTTCCACAACAAGCATTACAACTCTGACAGAACAACTTTTCAAAAGAAAGTGCTCTGGAGATTTTTAGCATGCCAAAGTTTAGTACACTTAAGGATACTTTTAAAAATAATACTTATTACGGGAATAATGTAGTTTAATAGAATCAAGTGTATAGCGTTAGTTCTGGCAGGTCACATTAGTCAAGCTCGCATAAGCTGACTGTCAGCTGATCCCATCTACCTATAGGAATACAATAGCTATCACAGCATGCATATATATAAGCTCCTTAAGTATTATCAGCTGCTATCGCGTTTCTCCGGAGCTCATTTACCCTCTTCCATCCCCAGCTCCTCCTCTCGTCAGTCAGGATTTGGTATTCTGATTCCCCCTGAATCAGACTAAATTCCCAAATTAGGTTGTACATTTAAAAGGTGTCATGAACTGGCTTTTTTATGTTTTTATACTGTTATTTGAGGTCAACTTATGACGTTTGTGTGGTTTGTGCATTCAAAAACATCATAATGAATAAGTAATAGACTATTTTCTACCCCGGTTTTGAGGCTCTCTCCTGCACGCTCGGTTTTTATGGGCATGCCGCACTGAAGACTTGGAAGTAAACGCCCACGGCTAGGATTGGATAAGATTTGCATATTTAATGAGCGTCAACTCCCCTGTCAGTACATGTGGGAATTGTTTTGAAAGCGTGGGGAAATGGTAACCGGAATTAATTGCCCACAGGGCTCGCAAAACGTCTTTATCAAACAAACACAATGATTTATCTCTCATCCACCCGCGATTGATTGGCATTGTGGCGAGGTGAGGGACCGTGAGAGCGGGCCGGTGGCGAGTGATGATGAGCGTCAGCTGTGCGCCACACCGGTCTCGTCTCACGGAGGAGTGACGGGAGCATAAAAGGAGGAGCGACGACAGTGTAAGACGAGAGAGGACCAGGCCTGGACTTTATGTTGCGTTTTGTTTTGTATGTAGGCGGCAGTCGGCCGTGAGGGGCTGCCGCCGTTATTATGTTGTGTTTTTGTTTTGTTTTTAGGCGGCAGTCGTCCGTGAGGGGCTGCCGCCGGCATTGTATTTTGTTTGTTTATTTTTGATTAAAGTTGTTAAATGTTCGCCGGTTCCCGCCTCCTTCTTCCCAATATCTGTTGAAACTATGTTACAGGCATGTTATTTTTTTATTACTTGGCCCGCCCAATCGGTGGATATAAGTGCGAACCGTGTAACACACACACACACACACGCGCGGCAAGTACGTTACAGACAGCATGATCAAAACTTCCGCGATTATATTTTTCTTTCAAATATCAAGTCAAGAGAGTGAACAACGCACATTAAGAAAGGAATGTTATTTCACTATTTAAGATAGATCATAGGCAGGCCGGCTTACGTTTTGGTAGCCCATCTGGAAAACGCATAGTCCCGGGACGTTTGGCTTTGCGAGCCCTGGCTCATTCATACCCGAGTCTGATCCTGACTCGCAATGAACCAACAACACCACTAATAAAGGATTCTTCAGACTTTGACAGCGTACTAAGGTATGTTCTGTTAGACATGTACACACAATAGATGTCAAACGATATGTAACATTGCAATACTATCACATATAAAAAACATTTTTACTCACATTAGTGTGTTACTTCATTCATTCATGTAATCTCATCCTGTCTGCAAAACCAGTCTCTTGTTTACAAACAAATCCATGATCAGAAATGAAGGAACAAACGAGCAATGTCTTCCCCACGTGAGCTGGATCTTCATTAAAAATAAAGTTCATCCATGCATTCATAATATTGGAATCCAAATGAAGCTTATACGGTATGTTTATTGCTTAGAAGTTAGTCCGGTTTAGCTCTATGTAGGCCTTGTGTCATGTCAGTGGTACGAGTTGGTGGGCGGGGCTACAGAATCAGGCGTTGTTCATCTTATGTTGAGGCGGTGTTTCACCATACGATGACGTCAAGGGTTGGCATATTCTGAGATTGATCGTTTGCTGGGCCTGGTGTCAATAAAAGCTTTTCTTTGACTAACAAGGACGTTTTCAGCTCTGAAACTTACAGGATATTCTTATATTACCATGACCTTTTATATATCAAAAGCTCAAGGGAAAGTTGATTTCTCAATTCATGACCCCTTTAATATTGACATTAATGCTATCTGCAATACATTGTTGGTTCTGTTCTGTTTACCCTAGGGGGGTTCATCACTGCTCTCTCTGCTCTTATCCATGCTAGGCTGCATGGATGCGCAGGGAGTTCTTGCCCAGAACAGAACCATACCGCCAATCTAAACTATATGCTAATTGCCTATCATCTTTGACAATAGTGATCCTGACAGAAATATACTTAAGTGTGAACTGAATGTAATGTTTTTGGACACTTAATTGTTAGTTATTTGCAATTAAATGAAAATGTATTACATTTTAAATTGAAATTACATTCAGTTTGTTGAACTTAAGAGTGCCTTCTTGACCCACTTAAGCATTGACTTAAATAGGATACATCTTTATATAGAATTTCATAATTGTCTTGGTAAAAAAAAAAAAAAAAAAATGGTTAAAGTGAATGTACTGACAATAATTTATCTTAAATATCATTTAATGCCCATCTTGTGCTATGTATTTAAATATGTTTGCAATTACACATTTTATAATGATGAAGTTGCAATTTAGTATATTTAAATATATTTACTACTGAATAACACTACAATTGAAATTATAATCAAGTACTTTACATGTGCACATTAAAATAAGTGTACTTCTTTAAAGCATGACAAAAGATTACTAAAACATAATGATTTAAAATGTACTTTAAACGTTTAATTTGACTAATACAAAGTGCACATTTTAAAAGTGTACTTAAGTGTGTTGTACAAAGCATAGGGTAGCACTTGATTTTACTGTGTACTTGTTATGCATTACATGCAGTTACTATAAATTGTGCATAATTACATACTAATCCTAAACCAAACCCCAATTCTAACACTACAGTAAGTACACGTAGTTGATTCTTATAAAAAAAATTAAGAAATAATAATAAAAATAATTGCACTGCAAAACGGACAGCTTAAAATAAAGTGTAACTAAAGAGTCATGAAAGTGTGCACTGTTTTATTACACTTAAGTGGCCTTTTATTGGAATACACTACAAGGGTACATTCTGTTACACACTTCTGTTCAAAACCAGATGACAATAAACCCCAAATAAAGTAAATGCTTTCGGACAAAAAGCATGTCCTAATAATACTGGACAGTGCACTTTCTCTCTCTGTTCCTTTTTATCTCACTAACTTGTCTTATGTAAAATAAACACACTCTTAACACGAGTTACACATTAAGTGTACTGGAAGCACCTAGAGGAAATCACACAGTGCTAAATCATAATCTCTGCAAATGTTAAACTAAATTTTCAAGTCAATTGATGCTGATCGCGGCTTTTTCTCTTTTCCTTCCATCTCTTTTCTTTTTTGGTGAACATCTGGGAGCTTCAGTATACGAACAGAATCAGGAATTAAAACCACTGTAAATATTTGCCTAAATCATCATTGTACAAACAGACCGGTTTTCTCTATTTAAGTCACTGCATAGTGTCTGGCTCGGTACTGATGCGGCTGCTGCAAAATTATTCATTGTGAAGTTAACAAGCTCTCAGCTTTCACAGCCACTCTTATAAATAGATGTGTCTTAAAAGTGGCAGGCCTCCTTCATCAACAGCCCTCTGCCTGCCCTTGTAAACACATTTAGAAGAGATTTACCCATTCATGCAGGCTAATTTAGTCTAATCTTCGTGATATCAACATTATAAAAAATTGCAAGGCTATGCTTAAACATTAAAATGAAAACATCATGATTATTGATAGCCATGCTGAAACAGGACGGGCTTTGTTTCTGTCTGATTATATAACAGCCAAGTGAATTTAATTAGTTTACCTTTGAACTCAAACCACTGATTAATTCCATTTAATTATCCAGACAGCCCATTTTACCCGCTTTTAAAATGCACTATTCCATTTCTTAATTGCACATTCAAACAAACAATCCACAACTAAACGATCACCTAAAGAATTTATAATGGATAATAAGAGACAACAAAGGATTATCATCTTGTTTGTAAAACCTTTAGAACATAGAATTGTCTGATCTGAAAATGGTCTGCAAACGTGTGTTGTGTGAATAGTCTTATAGAGAGTTATTTATAAATGTCCCCAAATATCTTACTGTGTCTACATGCAGGACAGAAAGACTGCAAGGCACAAATAGATGTTTAAGAAAAATATGTAATGTTCTATGCCATGGTGATTAAAAAAATTCATGTTACTGTGTATCAGTCACCATATAGATATACAGTGATAATAATTTTAATCATTGAATTTATGGGTGCAGGTTAAAAAAACAGAATAAATGGAAAACGGGGCAATTTCATATACAGGCTAAATGGAAAGTTTCCTTTGCCGCAGCAGTGCTGGATATGCAAGACTCTAAATTCATCTGAAAATGCTTCAGTCTAGATGTTAGAATAAAATATAAAACTAAAATGTAGTTTATATTTACACACATTAGCAAACTATTTTCAATGACAATGACGATGAATATGTCCAGTTGTTGGCAAAAGAGACAGTTATACCCGTTCTGATCCTTAAAATAACATGCATTGCCTGGTGTATTCAGTCATTTAAAAATATGTTTGACTTACTGATAATTATTCTTACTGTGTAAGCATTTTCTTACAGTGTAACAATACATCTTCACAGAGTTCTTATGAAAAAAAGTATATATAGAGAAAAATAAGACAATTTTATTCGAAATACGAATTTATTGTATTAAACATGATGCTTTGATCTTACTAAACAACAGATAATTAGTGCGTGCAGTGCTTACAATGTGTTTAACAGAGAGGAGGTCCATAACCATTACAAAATAATCAATATGTGCCCCAACTTCTCTGCGTTTGCACATAGGCCTATACATATTTTCAATGACAAATGTAAGACTCCATGAATTTATCTGAATTGAGATCTGGGTGGTTCATCTCCTAAATGAAGCGCTTGAATTTAACAGTGGAAAGGCGTGTGCGCAAAATGGAGACAGTGCGTTCAGTTGATCTCTACATAATAGTTTTTAGCCGGCCAAATAACACTGTGCCCTGGTTTGTAAAGAGGCCATCGAAACACATGTCCATCAGGTGGTCCACAAACTTCATTTCATGGTACTACATAATCCTCATCATGTCTAGTACGCACCCACGATGACCGCTTCTACCTCTTTGGAGGGTCTCCGGTCCGTTACCAAAAAGTTTATCATCCCTTCCGACTTGATGAGCAAGTTACAGCCCAGGAAAAAGATCCCGAAGACTACGGTGAGGGAGAGGACACACATCACCGCTATCTGAACTATTCTCATGATGAAGAGGCTCCTTTCATCCGGAGCGGCTGCCGTGAAGCCGTTATCCGTCACCACCGACGAGAAGTTACAACAGAGGAGGATTTCCTCAGTCCGGTTGGAGAAGATTCCACTGTCCGTTTGGTTAAATGTAATATTCATGTCTACTGTTCAAAAGACCGTCCACAAAGAACACTTTAAAGAGTCCAAGAATTCAGGCAGTTCTGACCTGGAAGTCCGAACACATGAGAAATTGCGTAAAAAGTGTCCGGAAAGTCAGACGCACATATCCAACGTCGCTTCTTTGGCGCACTTGCGTCCCATGACGCGCTCCTGCTCTGATTCACAGTAACTACACTGAGCTCTTCTGCTCATCACACCTGCTCTGTTAAAAGCACCGGAAAGCTGATGGGAGGTGACTCTCTACACATAAGTTCATGCCTCGTGACGCCACCTACAGCAAAACCTGTAGTGTTACAGTCACCGATTAACATACACAATCTAAAACAATGGACAGTTTTGGAAAATGAACGGGCCAGTTATATACGTAAAATACAGATATGTGGACATATCAGTGACAGTGTCCGAGATAATAAATTATTATCTAGGCCATGTGAGTGCTTGAAGTGTGATGTAATTTGATGTGTCTTTGTATTCTAAATGTTTTAATCAGACATTTTTTAAATATTTTTTTTTTGAAGTAAATTAATGTCATTACACTAAAAAAAACAACAAAACAAAAAACTTTTTTTTTTATTGTTGAACGTTTAGTGCGTTTTAGAACGTTTAGTGCACTACCCTGCGTAATGCTGACATCTAGCGTGTGGAGAACTAACTGATCTAGAGCAGGACTCCCCACGCGTGATGTGACACTCATCTGTGGCAACGACGGTGTGTTTACCGTGGTCAAGGTATATCTTTTATTCAACAGAAGGATGCACAATTTTAAATAATGTCAAAATGCCACAAAGTCTGACTTGTGATGCAGCTTTTGAATCATAAATCACACTGTGTTTGTTCATTTAGGCCAGAGGAGAACTGTCCCCAACAGTGGTTTCTCCAAACCTTTTTTTCTCCACTACTGTCACTTGATGGAGTTTGGGTTCCTTGCTACTGTCACCTTTAGCCTGCTCATTTGTCGTTTAAAAGACAATTAACATTATCGATTAGATTGTACTGACACCAAGAGAGAACAAAACTTAAACGGAATTTAACTAAATGTCTTCCTGAGCACTGTCTTCAACTTTTGTCTTCCTGAGCACTGCTTTACAGCTGAAATTGAATTAATCAAATATTTGAATACACCATAATTGTCAGCTTCGCTTCATGCCATAAACATGCAGCATTAACAATTAAAAAAATTCAATTAGTGGTTCTAATCTCATTTACTCACCTCATGTTGTTTCAAGCCCATAAGACATTTGTTCATCTTCGAACACAAATTCTGAATTTTTAATGAAATCTGAGAGCTTTCTGTCTGTCCATTTACAGTCTATGCAATTACCACTTTCAAGAGCCAGAAGGTAGTAAAGACATCATTAAAGTAATCCATGTGACTCAGTGGTTTAACCAAAATTTTATGAAGTGACAAGTGATTTGTTTGTGCAAAAAAAATAAATAAATAAATAAATAAATATATATATATATATATATATATATATATATATATATATATATATATATATATATATATATATATATATAATTTACCACTTTATTTACAAAATATTAATCTCCAACGCGTTCATGCAATGTCTGCTCCTCGCGTCAACACAACATGCATCCATTGTTGTGCTCTCATAGATGTGTGTTGGAGATTAATAGTTTGTAAATAAAGTGGTAAATTGTTTTTTCTTTTTTTGTGCAAACAAATTTGTGTCGCTTCATAAAATTGAGGTTAAACCACTTGGATCACATGGATTACTTTAATGATGCCTTTACTACCTTTATGGGGATTAAAAGTGGTAGTTGCGTAGGCTGTCAATGGAAGGACAGAAAACTTCAGATTTCAATAAAAATATCTTCATTTATGTTCAGAAGATTAACAAATGTCTTGGGTTTTGA
>CM031950.1:40208498-40258683 GCA_018749465.1 Paracanthobrama guichenoti | reverse complement strand
TTAAGAAAATTAAGAGTAGAATATGAGCATGATTCTCAAGCGACTTGTCCTGCACATCTGCTTCATGACCAACAGACCATCTTAAACAATGTGTCTCAGTAAGCATTTACATTTTCCTTGTGGGCTTTACTAATTGTTTCTTTTCCGAAGTTTCTTGCT
This sequence comes from Paracanthobrama guichenoti, assembly GCA_018749465.1. NCBI lineage: Eukaryota > Metazoa > Chordata > Actinopteri > Cypriniformes > Gobionidae > Paracanthobrama > Paracanthobrama guichenoti. The sequence goes on along the minus strand of CM031950.1, from coordinate 40,258,524 downwards.
CAAAACCTGAGTTCAGCTTGGAAGGAGATTACTTGTTGGGTGGCCTTTTGGCTTTATGAAATTGAACAAACACTGTTCCTCCCCAGAGACCACTGAATGTTTCAGGTAAGCAAAAGGATTTTTAAGTGTATTATTAGTCCAGGTTATCAATATATGCAATACTGTAAATCAAAGCAGCATTTCCTCAAGTCAAATCTATAGTGAAATTCAATTGCATGCTATTAACTTCTTCACTGATGTTTCCAAGGCACAGTTCCTCAAAATCAGCTATCAGATGTCGCAAGTAATGAGGTTTGCCGTTGAAGAAGTTAATAACTCCACCACTCTTCTGCCAAATGTTTCTCTGGGCTATGACATTTTGACCATTGTTCTAATACAGAATTTCCCTTCAGTCTTAAGTTTTATCTCCAAGAATGGGTCAATAAAACCTAAAGAAAAAACGGAACTATCAACCTAAAGTGATTGCTAACAGGGCCATGGAAGCACAAGTACTAATACTATTGCACCACACAGTCACAATGGACCTTATACCATTGGTAAATTGTTTCTTTTTATACAGTTGATATAACAAAAATATCACTTACTGCCTTTTTGTTCAGGACTACCAGGATTTACCATATATACAGTATAATACCAATGAATTCTTTATAATTTAGTGTTTTACTTTACAAAGGTGAATTAGCGGAGCTACTAGCTATGCATTAAGTAACAAACTTCAGTATCCCTTCTTATGTAAGAACAATCTAGCACAAAAAAATCTGATAGAAAATGATTATTCATATCATACGGTGGTTTGGAGGGAACTGCTGTTTTCTTGCAGCCAAGATGATTACAGTTCAGACAGGACTAAAGCTGTTTATCATGTATATGCTGGTTACCTGGCATTTGTTTGGCCTATCAAGAGGGTCTAAAGTTTCGAACACAAACTACAGTCTAACACTTCAAAAGATTGATATGCTCAACATCAATGCCATTGTTGTTTTTGCTCTTTGCCAAAATAATGCAAAGCAAAATTATCGTACAGCCACCAGCGAACAATATCCAAGGCAAAGCATGGATTGCAAGTCAAAGAATGGAGCTATGAATCAACAGCTCTCTGCAGAGAGCCAGGAATTGGGAAAATTGGTACAATCATTGAGCAATACAGACAGATTGTTGTCATTGCCTGGATTTAATGAATTTGTCTATAAAGACAGAAGAACAACTGTTAAACTATAATGAAGAGAAGAGACATCCAGAGTAAGAGTATATTACATGTAAATCAAGTTTGCTTGATTTACTGCACATTGTTGACCGGGAGAGGACATTATAAATGAAATCCCACATTCTCTCTTGCCATCTATGCTGCCATGTATACCACATAGCTCATATGCATTACATAATAGTTCTGCAGGTGCGACCACGAATGGATGCACTTAAAAACACAGTGGTTAAGCCATACATGGTAAGGGAATTTATTTGAATTTATGACAAGATGAATTATTATTTTAATCACATTATTGAAGTAACAATGTTTTAATGTATTAAATAATAAATAATATTGTTCATATTTTTATGAAATTGCATGTTATATATATATATGTATATATATATATATATATATATATATATATATATATATATATATATATATATATATATATATATATATATTTATTATTATTTTTTTAATTAATATTAATTTATTAAAGTTATATAAAATATAAACATGTAAAAAATAACAAAAAAATCCCTAACTCAAACAGAATTTCGGGAGAAATAAAAAAGTTGGATTTTCCACTCAGTGGCGGCCAGGGGTGAAATATGATAAGTAATTATGATCCAAACTTATCAATTATGCAGTTGTGCTCCTGGCACACTGATGCAAATCCTCCACAGTTTGAGATGGTGGGCACATTATGACAGCATATCCAGAAATAGACTTTACAATCAACAACTCTTTCCCTGCCCTGGCACGCTTAGCTGCACTTGTAAGTCTTCATTTGATGAGTCTTTATCCCTAAAACATTTAGCTTTATAGATTCTGGTTTTTCTCAATCAATTTAGCAAATTTCTCTAAATGAAGGTCAACGCTAAAACAATTAACACAATCATCAATATAGTCTGGCATTTCAGAAAAACAATTCTAATTATATCTTCACTTGATGAAGTACTGTACTTACAGTAAATGGGTACTGATATCAAGAATTTCGATTGTTCTCTTTTGATTACATATGCAAATATAGCTACTAGTTGAAAAATCTGACTAAATATCCTTTTTTCCATATTTGAAAGCAAGTTCTGATAATTTTGCACGCTTAAAGGAATTATGTAATTTGTATTTTGGCTTGAGAAATATATGTAGTATCTTATTTTGGCTGGAGTTAATTGTTTGTAAAGAGAAAAAGCTGTAACTTCAGCCAACACATTTTCTCATTCATTCTCAGTTCCTCTTCTCAAATCATATTTCCACAGTGCAAGGAGGATTTTCAAGGCAATCCTGAAGGTTTTCTCATAGTTTGCTGTTTTATATGTAAAAATGCCAGCGTAATAGCTACTATGTGAATCTATTCCTGTAAGTACCTTTTAGGAATCAATAATATTAATTCTTGGTATTTAAGTTTCTTTTTTCCTTTCCATAACCACAATATACTTTTACTGGAAGTGACAGTGCTTTTTAAGTGTGATTTGAAGAATATTCCCACATCCAAAGTAATTTTTAGTTCTGTTACTAGGTCCTAGAAAATATGAAAATATATACATCCTTAATGTAATCTGCTGAAGACATTACTACATTGTACAAGCTGGTTCTTATCTACAGCCACTGGAGCTTATTGCTCAAACATCTAATTAGTTTGTAAACTAGTTTGTAAACAGAGCAGAAGCTTGTCTGTTAACGGAGGAGTAATTACTGGGAATGTTTAGACAGAGGAGGGGAAATTGTTGCTGCTCCACCTTACTAAATCTGGTACAGTGAGTACATTCACTGTATTGGCAGCAAACTCTGTTCTAGCACAAAACCTCATGATGGTACCATATCTTCCTCCACACCTTTTAGACACTGGATAGATATTACAAACATTATGGATTTTTACAGTTACATAAATTAGGTAATATATGTATTTTTAATACAACTGTAGCATGTATTACTGTAAAACGTGGTCTTGCTGTCACACTGATGTTGCAAACAAACGGAAATAAAAGAAGACCGGATCTTTTGCAAGTAGCTATTCTTTTAATCAATTAACTCAAAAAACTCACTTTAGTCTAGTCCATGTGTACACGGGTATTTTTACTAAACAATACCCGTTAAGGAGAAAAACTACCTTAACCGCTTAAAAACAAAATCAATCCCATATGAAACATGCAAAAACACGCGTTATGAAGCTGTCAAGAGCAATATAACACTAACCGTAAAGCCAATCAGAAGCCTAAAAAAAAGTTATGTGCGGTTCCGGTTCTGATTTAACAAGCCAAAATCTCTGGTTTCACTGTCCACACGACAAACACTTCAACTGGAGTTTCTAAAAATCTTCACCCTGGCAGGAGGTGAAGGCCAAAGTAAATGATGTGCCATGAGCCCCCAGCATTTTTGAAACTGCTTTAGAGTGATGTTCTGGCCTAGCTTTATTCTGGAGACTGTCGCTCTTATGGACTCCTCCTGATACGGCAGGAAACATTTGTGCCTGCATTGTAGTTTCAGTCCCATACCACTCCCAGTAATGTGGTTCTCTGGGAAACCACATGCCTTTTTCGTGTTGAGTCTCAAAACCCAAGCTCTGAATGTGGGCAAGGACAACATCTTGAGGCCAAACTGCCATTTTTGCAACTGGGCCAATGTGAGCCAGTCGTCAATATATTTTCAGTACACGAATGCCCTGGAGTCCTCAGTGGAGCCAGAGCTGCATCCATGCAATTTGATGAACATGCGAGGGGAGAGAGCTTGAGGCCAATGGAATAACCCGATATTGGAATGTTCACCCTGAAGGTGAACCTCAGGAACTTCCTGTGACATGGAAGGATGGACACATGGAAGTATGTGTCCTTAGATCTATTGCCAGACAGACTCAGACCTGATTTGACTCAAACGATGATGGAATAGTGAGCATTTTGAACTTGAACCTCCTCAGAGACCGGTTCAAATGTCTCAGATCTAAAATTGATGCAACTCCCCATCCTTTTTGGAACTATAAAGCACCGGCTATAGAACCCGGACTCCCTGTCTGGCAGAGGAACACATTCCATGGCCTCCTTTACTAGCAATGAGTGAACTTCTTGTTCCATTACCCAATCCTGCTCTGGGACTACTGCAGTCCAAACCACCCCATTGAACTTGGGGGCGCTGGCTGAACTGCAATCTGTACCCCTTTCTGCAGTCCGCCTGGGGGTACAGTCCTCAGAGGTCCTGCCAGAGAGGTCCCTTCTTCGCCTGAAGCACGGTCCTCCTCCACGGTCCTCAGAAACGTAGTTTCAACAGATATAGGGAAGAAGGAGGCTGGAACCAGCAAACATTTAAAAACTTTAATCAAAAAATAAACAAACAAAATACAATGTATTTTATACTACATACAAAACAAAACGCAAACATAAAGTCCAGGCCTGGTCCTCTCTCGTCTTACACTGTCGTCGCTCCTCCTTTTATGCTCCCGCCACTCCTCCATGAGACGAGACCGGTGTGGCGCACAGCTGATGATTATCATCATTCGCCACCGCCACACTCTCACGGTCCCCTCGCCGCCACAACCTTCTTATCGGGCGTGGAGCGCAGACGAGCTCACCACCCTGCTGCCAAGCTCCCCTGAGGTTCTAGAGGCCACGCTTCTCTTTTTGTACCTGCTGGTATGAGTAGCTCATTGACAGCTGGGGCTGCCCGCTCTAGAAGCAGCCCTTTTGATTTAGAGCAGCAAAGGATAATTGCTGAAATCCATCAGAATGTTTCTTCGCCTCCTGAAACCTGTTGACAACAATGTTATCTGCATCGCCGGACAGGCCAGAAGAGTGAGAACGGGCATCCAGGACGAACAATTTATCTCTCTCCTGATGCCCGGCAGATTCAACCACAAATGCCCTCTCTGGCCACCATAGCTGCCATGGAGTAGCCGACAGCATGGTGCTCCTTGGGATCTCCTTGTGACCTGCAGAGACAAATCTGTCACTTTGCACAATTCAGCAGTATCCCTCAGGTGCTGGTCCTCGCCCTCATCTAAATCTTTTAGAAGGTCGCCTGGTATACCTGCAAAACTGGGATTGTATATAGGGATGCACCAGCCTGACCCGCCCCTACACACCATAGCAGAAGTGTTCCTGCAGGGCAGTACTGGGCTTTTAGGGATGATGCTGCATCCAGGGAAAGGTAACCGCACAAAGCCTCTTCAACCCGTGGCATTTTCCCATAACCATTCTCTCCTGCCCCCACTATATTGCTGTAATCCAACACAGATGGATTAATGAGGTGAGAGGAAAGAACAGAACAGCAAACCCAGGCATTGAGGCTGTGATCTGTGCTGCAGGAAGCACTCATCCAGCTTGCTTTTAACTGGCGCTTCTTGCATCTCTGGTGGCTAGTCACAACCTCTACGAGCTCTTCATAAGCGGGAATGTGAAGTGGTGCTCGATGCTGAGCACATCTACTTCCCCAGAAGCAGATAGCTCAAGCATCGGGCCCTTTCCGCTGGGCAACCTTCTGCACAGGGAGGAAGGGAGTATCAGAGCTGGCAGATGAAGATTGAGAAAGTGCCTCAGCAGACTCAATCTAATCTGCCAGCTCGCGCTGCAAACCCCACGATCTAAGTCACCGCACTGCCTCCCTCGAGAGCTGCCCGAGCGCAAGCTGCGCTCCCAAGCAGTTCACATAACTGATGTGTGTCCCCACCCATAAGGAATCTAGGGCAGTCAGGCACACAAGGGAGCGCCCCCAAAGTGTCATTTGATACAGATCGAAGTTCCTCGAAAGGAAACTAACAGGCTAACAACTCAAACAAAACTCAAAACCCAGAAACAGACATAACACTTGCATAATTTGCTACTGAATGAACTGATTTGAAAGAACTGATGTGTTCTAGTGATTAAACCAAAAGTTTTGAAACAAATATGTGGAAAGAAAACATCTTGGTTACGTATGGTAACCCTCGTTCTCTGAAGGAGGGAACGGAGATGTACGTCGGACATCACCAACAAATTGGGATCACTTCAGGGAGCCCCTATCAGCTTTGAGTTATAGAGAACAGGCCAATGGCCATTGGCGCGCGAGATTTGCATGCTCCTCCTTCAGGGAATGAGGGTTACCATATATAACCAAGACATTCCTTTCAGTCGGTCACGCTCGGACATATGTCGGACATCACAGACTTAATTGGGATCCCTTTGAAAACGCCACAGTTACTACCACTCCACCCTTCAGACCCCGCCTGTTCCGGTGGGGAAATTCATGCAAGGAGAGTCACTGCTGCTGTTCCGCAAGACCCACTCAGCAGACCATTGATAATGCTGGAAAGCTGCCTCGGGGGGTTGCGTGAAGCCACATCATGCCTGAAGGGAGTCACCATGTGGAAAATACACGTATGGACTCAGCCGTGGGCAGTGCAACATATGGAGGTCCCAGGCCCCAGGGGTGGCCCGGCCATTTTAGGCGGGGAGCAACACCACTCGGGGAATGACATGGGCTGTACTGTGGAGAACTGATCAAACACCTTCAGGGGTCTGCTGGATAATGCTGGGAATAACGATCATTCGACGAAGAGGTTCTAACTAGTTCCGGGATCCAAGTCCTGTTGGGCCAATACGAGCGCACCAACAGGACTTGCTCCTCCCTCCCCTGACCTTGCACAGTGACTGTGCGAGAAGGCTCACTGGGTGAAACGACATATTTGCGTAGGCTCCGGGGCCAGCTGTGTGCCAGAGCATCCGAGCCGAGGGTCCCCTCAGTCAGGGAATAAAACAACTGGCAGTGGGTCATGTCCGGGCGGCAAACAGGTCTACCTGTGTGGTCCCGAAGCAACCCAAATCAGCTGGACCACCTGGAGATGGAGTCTCCACTCTCCCGGGAGCACTGGCTGTCGTGAGAGCTGTCGGCCACACGATTGAGCAGGCCCGGAATGTGAATGGCATGAAGCGACCTCAGATGCTTCTGACTCCATAGCAGGAGATGGCGGGCGAAGCAGACATGCGACGGGAGTGTAGACCACCCTGTTTGTTGATGTACGCAACGGTCGCAGTGTTGTCCGTCAGACGACCAGAACATGCTTGCCTCTGAGCAGCGTTTTGAAGTGGCTGAGTGCAAGACAAACTGCTAACAACTCCAGGCAATTGATATGCCATTGCAGTTGGGGCCCTGTCCACAGACCCGAAACTGCAAGCCCGTTGTACATGGCACCCCAGCCGGTGGATGAGGAATCCGTGGAGACAACAGCATGCCTGGACACTTGTTCTAGAGACACTCCTGCCTGTAGAAATGAAGGGTCCGACCACGGGCTGTAGGTTTGGCAGCACTTCGGAGTCACTTGGACGCGGAGGGTTCCGCTGTGCCACGCCCATCTCGGGACTCGGTCATGTAGCCAGCGTTGAAGCGGTCTCATATGAAGCAATTCCAACGGCGTTACTGCGGCTGAGGATGCCATATGCCCCAGGAGCCTCTGAAAATGTTTCAGTGGTAGCGCTGTCCTGCATTTGAACGAATTCATGCAGTTCAACACTGACTGGACGCACTCCTCGGTGAGGTGTGCTGTCAGTACGACCGAATCTATCTCCATCCTGAGAAAAGAGATCCTCTGCGTGGGGCAGAGTTTGCTCTTCTCCCAGTTGACCCAAAGCCCCAATTGGCTGAGGTGAATGAGTACCATGTCCCTGTGTTCGCACAACTGCTCTTGCGACTGGGCAAGGACTTTGTACTGATATGCTCATCTGTCGAATGCAAAGCGTAGGAACAGTCTGTGTCGAGGGAGAATTGAGACATGAAAGTATGCGTCCTTCAGGTTGATCGCTGTAAACCAATCTTGGAGACAGATGCACCTGAAGATGCATTTCTGCGTTAGCATTCTGAACGGCAGCCTGAGAAGGGACCGGTCCAGAAATCGCAGATCCAAGATCGGCCGTAACCCACCGCCTTTGTTGGGTACATTGAAGTACGGGCTGTAGAAGCCAGTCTTCATATTGGCTGGAGGGACCGGCTCTATCGTGTCCTTCTATCGCGTTCTCCTTCGACACAGAGGTGAAGTGAACGCCCCCTGAACTTGGGGGGACGCCAGGCAAACTGAATCACGTAGCCAAGTCTGACGGTACGGATGACCCAGCGAGACAGGCTGGGAAGAGCTAGCCAGGCTCCCAGAGGCCGTGCAAGCGGGGGCCAACGGCACCAAAGACGTACCCGCAGCGGGGCAGCGAAGCAGCATGCAGGGACCCGACTCGGACGGCATGTTAGCAGCCTATAGTGGGGTCTGAGTGTGCTGTGCAACATTTACCTGCTTCCGCTGAGGGGGCGCGCGAGTGTGGGGAGGCTGCTTGTGTGCGTCCCAAACACAGCCGGCACCCCCTGCTGGTGATTGGAGAGGCGCCTGAGAGATTTTGGAAACTGCTCTTTTGTCGAGAATTTGGGAGAACAGAAACAGAACGACAAAAAATTTTCCTCGGCAACGAGCAACGACGTCCTTGGCAACGAGCAGGCAGAGGTGCTGCGGCCAGCAGCGGGGTGGAGGCAGCAGCTTCTCACCAGGACAGGATGTGCTTGATGGCCTCCATCTGCTTTTGGGCAAAGCTTCTCGATCACATGCCGCTGAACAACCTGGCCGGGGAGATGGGGGAGTCCAGGAACCGATATTTATCGGTCTCCCTCATGTCGGCCAGGTTGAGCCAGAGATGCCATTCCTGGACCACCAGAGTAGACATCGCCTGGCCAATGGAACGGGCGGTGACTTTCGTCACCCAGAGGGCGGAGGAGGAGCTCTGGGCCAGGGCTACCCTTGTGCATGTCCATGAGTGCCTGGGCCTGGTGCACCTGGAGCAACGCCATGGCACACAAGGCAGACAACCTGGCCACAAGACCTGTAAGCCTTCGCAGTCAGACTGGAAGAAAACTTACAGGCCTTGGACGGGAGACGCGGGTCACCATGCCAGTTGGAGGCGGTCGCCGGACACAGTTGCATCATGACGGCCCGCTCCACTGGCAGGATTCCTGGCTTGCCCGGCGTTGAGGGTAGTGAGGAGGGAGGAGCAACGCTTGGGAGGGATTAGGGGCCTGTGGAGGCTGGTTCGGCGGGTTTGCCCTAAACTTGATCCTCAGGTCACCCCGGCCATCCATCGAAGTAGGTCTATTCCTGGGAATAGCACTAGATCGAGGTATGGGTAGGGGGACTCCACCTTCCCGGAGGTAGGCAAGTCTCAACCTAAGCGCCGCGGTAGTCATGTTCCCGCAGTGAGAACACGAACTATCCACAAAAGCCACCTCAGCGTGCTGAATGCCCAGGCACGTGATACAGCGATTGTGACCATCAGCGGATGACAGGAAACGATCGCATCCAGAAACGCACGGGTGGAATGACATCTTGAAAAAGACGCAGTGTCACACGCAGTGTTGCTCTTTTAGAGGAAACGCTCTTTATAGTGCTGAAAAACCCAGGGAAACTGCGGCAGGTACAAGAAAACAGTGCAGCCTTTACCTGCACTCACTGTGGAACGCCCTCACCGAACCAACAATTACGTTACTGTGAAAACAGCAGTTGTTTCTTTGTAGTGAGCACGCAGTTGTGCTGCTTGTGCCGTTTCACCAACAGGGCGTCTCTTGCTCTCTCTCTCTCTCTCTCTCTCTCTCTTTCTCTCTGCTGACAGGCAGGTCTCATGCTTCATAAATGCCGTTCGGCTCCGAAGTGAATGACAAATGCAAATCTCGCACACCAATGGCCATTGGCCTGTTCTCTATATCTCGAAGCTGATAGGAGCTCCCTGAAGTGATCTCAATTCATCAGTGACATTCACGCGATGTCGAACGTGATCAACTGAAAGGGAACATGTATAGCTGTTTTGAAAGAATGACTAACAGTGTGATCAGTTTGGATTTTTGTACTAAGTTTTACAAATTTCCACCATGTGAATATAGTACTAAAGCGAAAAACAAAAACAAAACTGTAATTATATTCTTTTAAAGGATAATTACCCTTTTAAAAGTATGCTTAAGTATAGGGTACAAAGGGGCTAAAGGCACTAGATGGCACAACTTCTCGCAGCACTTTCCAAAAATCTGCTTTTGATGAAGCACGTGGAAATTTGACTGATCCTTGACACAGACAGCAACACAAAGTTTATTCTGCGCTATTTTTTTGTTATAGATTTAAGTATAAATGAGAGTCGCTAAATTTATTGAATATATTTTGAGACAAAGGTCATTTTATCATTAAGAGCTTGAATATGTATTAAGAATGTATTAAGAATGAATATGTAAAAGTATGGTATTTGGGGTAAAAGTATGTAAAAGTATGGTATTTGGGGTAAAAGGCACCCCTGCTGTTGGGGCTAATGGCACAATAATTAACATGATAATAAACAGCCGGCTGACTTTTCCATTTATTGACACGACATAGTTAGATTCAGATGGTAAATATCATATATTAAGTTGGGTGTCCACCACAGAGATAATCACCATATTTATAATGAAATCATCATATTTAAAATATTTATTATCATATAATAAAATATGATTTAATGTTACTGTAAATCTATATGCTTTCAGAATCTTTACTTTTTAAAATAATTGTTTCAGTATATTTATTGAACAAAAATGAATTATTTTATTTATGAAAATAAACAGAATGTAGTGTAAACTTTGCTACAAATAGGCCATTAACTTCAACATTATAAACAACAACATTATTTTAGCTAAAGTATTTGTATAATGTGTGTGCTTTTGCCCCATGCTGGTGATCCTTTTTTAAAAGGCCCAACTTGCCACCTCATATTCTAAACAAAATAAACCACTTTTATAAATATTTATCCATAAATATTCAATACAAACATTTTTTTATTTTTTTTCTGTAATCATACACTACGGGAATAGTTTTTCCAGGCCTCGTTGTATTCTACTGTACTGTTTTTCACAAGGGTATGAGTTTGGGCAAAATATTATTATAAAAATTCACATTATTTTACTGTTTTTCAGGTGACCCCTATACCTGTTTATCATGTGCAGGGAGTGAATGGTATGATGACATGACCATGACGTGTAAGACACGCTCTGTTGACTATCTTCAGTTCACAGAAATCTCCTCCATCGCTGTCATGGTTTCTACCACATGCATACTTATTTTACTCATTGCCATTCTTTGCCTTTTCGCCTACAATTACAACACACCAGTGGTGAGGTCTGCTGGTGGTAGCATGTGTCTTCTTATGTTGATATGTTTGATTATGTCTAGCATAAGTGCATTCTTTTTCTTTGGAAAACCTACATTTGCACATTGCCTCCTAAGAAATGCCATATTTGTATTTTTCTTCACCATCTGTCTTTCTTGTTTGACTGTCCGTTCCTTTCAAATTATTTGTGTTTTTAAAATGGCTGCTCAGTTCCCTAAGCTGCACAGCCTTTGGGTTAAGCACAATGGCCAATGGCTCTTCATTGCATTTGCTTCTGTCATTCATTTAATTTCTTGTGTGATATGGATGACTGTCTCTCCTGTCAAAGTCACAACTGACTGGCCGACTTATAAAGACCAAATTATTGTCATCTGTGAAAAGGGGAACACTATAACCTTAACCATAGTTGTGTTTATAAGTTGGTTTCTTGGTTTACTGTGCCTCCTGTTTTCTTACATGGGGCGAGATCTGCCAAAAAACTACAATGAGGCCAAATCAATAACCTTCAGTCTCATTTTGTACTATCTGACCTGGATTGTTTATTTCACAGCATACCTTTCCGTCAAAAGCAGGTACATCGCTGTTTTGAATGCAATGGCCCAGATATCCAGTATAAATGGAATTCTCTTCAGCTATTTCATACCAAAATCTTATATCATGATATTCCAACCACAAAAGAACACGCCTACATACTTTCAAACATCTATTCAGAATTACACCCAAACCATCAGTAGGACTTAGACATTAGTCTTTGTGTACCCACCTTTTTTTCAACATAAGAGTACATTTGTAACTTGAATATGCGAGGCATTATTTTAGTGTATAAAAACTTGATATTGCAAACTGGTATTTGTTATCATATTATTTGAGTCTTTTATCGTAAGTGTAAACACACTGATTTGTAGCGCAAATACTTTTACTGCACTTTGTTTCTTGTAGTTATTTACCTATAGAAGCTGATGAATCTAATGTCTTGCACATACACAGAAAAGCAAAATAAGGTGGATATGATGTAAACTCTTAAACTCTGTGTTAGTGGCCTTCACTATTATTTTACCACAATCTTAAAGAAACACATCATATGGCAATGGAGATTCTGAGGTTCAGTCTGAATTAAAATACTATGTGAATAAAAAGAGTAGAGTCTTTAACACTGAGTGGCTTGTTGTCCTTTATGTACGGTGGCCGGGAGAGCTCAATGGGCAGCAAATGAAGGAAACGAAAAAAAAAACACCAGCAAATTAAGAACACATCTCCATCAGTTTGACAACACATGCACTGCAAATACTCACAATACTACCAAATACAGAAACACACTGCAAATAGCACAGACCACAACAGAAATGTTTCAAAGGGACCCCAACAAGTGTTGTCTTTAATCTATGCTCTAAAAATCACATATTTTATAACACCCATTTGTACTCCTACTGTTTATTTCCATGTTAAATGTCATTTTAAACCATAGATTTTCAATGTGGTCAATATGGACATTTTGACCTCACTATTACACTTCTTAATTGTGTTTTGTGTCTTGATTCATTATTAATACCATTTGCCTGGGTAGAATACAAGCTTCAACAAGGGTTGCAAGCAATACATCTAATGAAACAATTTGATCTCACTGCAATTAGTGAATTATTGAATTCATAATATATTGAGAAATACTGTAGAAACAAATGCATTGATGTGAAAAAAACTTCTTCATTGATGAGTTATATAGGGTTACAGTATATACGGTAAATAAATAAAATATTTAAGAAAAAATAAAGATGTAAACTGTTTGCAGTTGTATAGTACAGTACATATATATTTATAAAAATATAGATATATTAACCATACTGTGCTGTATAAATATATATAAATCAATTTTAAGCATTATTTATTTAATTTATATTTATTTGGAAAAAGTTAATGTCCATGTTTGCCAAGGTCGCCAGTTAAGCAAATATAAAAATGCAAAGTATATGCAATAAACTTCTTGACTGTGTTAATAGCAATGATTTTCTGAAATAGTATAATGGTGATGTTTATCTCCTCTCCTTTGATATATATGAATCATCCCAGATAGCTTAGAATAACTCAATGTTGCAACAGAAACTACTGACTCTCTTTTCCAGCACTTAAGACACAGTTGCTCCTTTGCACTTGAAGATTAAAGAAAATTGTCCAACGCCGTGGTGCAATGAGCACACTCTGGCCCTCAAGAGAGCAGCCAAAAAATGGAGCGCAGCTGGAAGAAAACAAAACTAGAGGTTTTTCACATTTTGTGAAAAGAGATCTGCTTACTAACTCTCTTAGAAGAAAACAAACACAACCCTAGGTATTTATTTGATACAGTGCAAATTAAGAAGAAATAAAGCTTCAACTTCTGACATTTCCAAACAGCACAGCTGTAAAGACTTTATGAGCTTCTTTACTTGTAAGATTGATAATATTAGGGAAAAACTATGCAACCGTATATTGCATTATTGCGTCAGACAGTACATGTAGTGTCCCATGAGGAATAATTCCATTCATTTGTTGCTATAGGAGAGGAAGAATGGTCTAAACTTGTTAAATCATCAAAATCAACAACATGTACACTCACCTAAAGGATTATTAGGAACATCATACTAATACTGTGTTTGACCCCCTTTCGCCTTCAGAACTGCCTTAATTCTACGTGGCATTGATTCAACAAGGTGCTGAAAGCATTCTTTAGAAATGTTGGCCCATATTGATAGGATAGCATCTTGCAGTTGATGGAGATTTGTGGGATGCACATCCAGGGCACGAAGCTCCCGTTCCACCACATCCCAAAGATGCTCTATTGGGTTGAGATCTGGTGACTGTGCGGGCCATTTTAGTACAGTGAACTCATTGTCATGTTCAAGAAACCAATTTGAAATGATTCGAGCTTTGTGACATGGTGCATTATCCTGCTGGAAGTAGCCATCAGAGAATGGGTACATGGTGGTCATAAAGGGATGGACATGGTCAAAAACAATGCTCAGGTAGGCTGTGGCATTTAAACGATGCCCAGTTGGCACTAAGGGGCCTAAAGTGTGCCAAGAAAACATCCCCCACACCACCACCACCAGCCTGCACAGTGGTAATAAGGCATGATGGATCCATGTTCTCATTCTGTTTACGCCAAATTCTGACTCTACCATCTGAATGTCTCAACAGAAATCGAGACTCATCATTTCCAGTCTTCAACTGTCCAATTTTGGTGAGCTCGTGCAAATTGTAGCCTCTTTTCCCTATTTGTAGTGGAGATGAGTGGTACCCGGTGGGGTCTTCTGCTGTTGTAGCCCATCCGCCTCAAGGTTGTGCGTGTTGTGGCTTCACAAATGCTTTGCTGCATACCTCAGTTGTAACGAGTGGTTATTTCAGTCAAAGTTGCTCTTCTATCAGCTTGAATCAGTCGGCCCATTCTCCTCTGACCTCTAGCATCAACAAGGCATTTTTGCCCACAGGACTGCCGCATACTGGATGTTTTTCCCTTTTCACACCATTCTTTGTAAACGCTAGAAATTGTTGTGTGTGAAAATCCCAATAACTGAGCAGATTGTGAAATACTCAGACTGGCCCGTATGGCACCAACAACCTTGCCACGCTCAAAATTGCTTAAATCACCTTTCTTTCCCATTCTGACATTCAGTTTGGAGTTCAGGAGATTGTCTTGACCAGGACCACACCCCTAAATGCATTGAAGCAACTGCCATGTGATTGGTTGATTAGATAATTGCATTAATGAGGAACTGAACAGGTGTTCCTAATAATCATTTAGGTGAGTGTATGTTAGACCCTATACCGACTAAGCTACTGAAAGAGATGCTTCCAGAGGTCATAGATCCTCTTCTTAAAATTAAAAAAAATGCAACAAAAAAAAAAAAACGCAAAAAAAAAAATTACAGGCCGATCTCAAATCTACCCTTTCTGTCAAAAATATTACAAAAGGCAGTATCTATCTATATATAACTATGTATCTGTGAGGATTTCCAGTCAGGATTTAGACCGTATCATAGTACTGAGACTGCTCTCATAAGAGTTACAAATGATTTACTCTTATCATCTGATTGTGGGTGTATCTCTCTATTAGTGTTACTGCATCATAGTACTGCATTTGATACCTTCGACCACAACGTTGGCATTAGTGGAATTGCATTAGCATGGTTTAAATCATACTTGTCTGACCGATATCAATTTGTGACATCAGAAATGTCACACCGATCACAAGTTCAGTATGGAGTACCCCAGGGCTTAGTGCTAGGACCATTGCTTTTCACCCTGTACATGCTACCACTGGGAGATATCATTAGGAAGCATGGTGTTAGTTTTCACTGTTATGCTGATGATGCTCAGCTCTATATTTCTTAGCGCTCCAACAAAACTTACCAATTCACAAAATGAACGGAATGCATAGCTGATATAAAAAATTGGATGACTAGTAATATCCTACTACTTAATTCTGAAAAAAAACCAGAGTTCCTAATTATTATTCTAGTAACCTAGACTACTGTCTAACACTCGATGGCTGCTCTGTCAAACCCTCGTCGTCAGTTAGGAACCTGGGTGTGCTCTTTGATACCAATCTTTCATTTGAAAGCCATGTTTCTAGCATGTGTAAGGCAACAATCAGACAGAACGTGTTTTTCAGGTTTGAAAATGTGAGGCGCACCGCACTGCCTTTTTTTGGTTAACGTTTTTAGAAAATAGCAGTGCACTGCATTTTTTTATGTTGTTAGGCAACCCCTGAATCAGCTGTCCTGTTAGTCTAATCAAAGTAACTGTCACCACAACTCTCTCCATTAATTCGATTGGAAAATGACGATGACGTCAGGTGCTTTTCTGCTCAGAGTTGATTTTTTTTCAACTTCAGGAGCTTAGAGCGCTCCTAGTAAAACGCGATGCGCAGCAGGTGGCTAAAACGCGAGGCACCTGGGGCACACAAACAGCGCGAAAAACGCAAAACACTCACTGCCAATAGAAAACTTTTAAAAAGTTTTTAAAAGGCGCCTCTCACTGCAAAAACGTGTTCTGTCTGATCAGGGTCTAAAACCGCATTCTTCCATCTTAAAAATATACAAACCTGATTCCCAAAAAGTTGGGACACTGTACAAATTGTGAATAAAAAAGGAATGCAATAATTTACATATCTCATAAACTTATATTTTATTCACAATAGAATATAGATAACATATCAAATGTTGAAAGTGAGACATTTTGAAATGTCATGCCAAATATTGGCTAATTTTGGATTTCGTGAGAGCTACACATTCCAAAACAGTTGGGACAGGTAGCAATAAGAGGCCAAAAAAGTTAAATGTACATATAAGGAACAGCTGGAGGACCAATTTACAACTTATTAGGTCAATTGGCAACATGATTGGGTATAAAAAGAGCCTCTCAGAGTGGCAGTGTCTCTCAGAAGTCAAGATGGGCAGAGGATCACCAATTCCCCCAATGCTGCGGCCAAAAATACTGGAGCAATATCAGAAAGGAGCTTCTCAGAGAAAAATTGCAAAGAGTTTGAAGTTATCATCATCTACAGTGCATAATATCATCCAAAGATTCAGAGAATCTGGAACAATCTCTGTGCGTAAGGGTCAAGGCCGGAAAACCATACTGGATGCCCGTGATCTTCGAGCCCTTAGACGGCACTGCATCACATACAGGAATGCTACTGTAATGGAAATCATAACATGGGCTCAGGAATACTTCCAGAAAACATTGTCGGTGAACACAATCCCTCGTGCCATTCGCCGTTGCGGCTAAAACTCTATAGGTCAAAAAGAAGCCATATCTAAACATGATCCAGAAGCGCAGGCGTTTTCTCTGGGCCAAGGCTCATTTAAAATGGACTGTGGCAAAGTGGAAAACTGTTCTGTGGTCAGACGAATCAAAATTTGAAGTTCTTTTTGGAAAACTGGAACGCCATGTCATCCGGACTAAAGAGGACAAGGACAACCCAAGTTGTTGTCAGCGCTCAGTTCAGAAGCCTGCATCTCTGATGGGATGGGGTTGCATGAGTGTGTGTGGCATGGGCAGCTTACACATCTGGAAAGGCACCATCAATGCTGAAAGGTATATCCAAGTTCTAGAACAACATATGCTCCCATCCAGACGTTGTCTCTTTCAGGGAAGACCTTGCATTTTCCAACATGACAATGCCAGACCACATACTGCATCAATTACAACATCATGGCTGCGTAGAAGAAGGACCCGGGTACTGAAATGGCCAGCCTGCAGTCCAGATCTTTTATGTTCACTTTTGGTACACTGGACTCTACAACCCATTATGCTACACCGATCCTTTGAGGTACAAATATGCACTCTTTATGTACAAAAGTGTACCGCCCTAGTGATAGCTTTTTTGAGAGTGTGTTTGTAGTGTCCGTATCTCAGGAGATCAAAGTATCTGAGGTTCTTTCAACCTTACATTAGTAATGTGTCTCTTTATCTGTCTGTCTGTGTAGTGTAAGGGAGGTTATGCTTAAGGAGGAAATTAGGAAATCTATCTATCTATCCATCCATCCATCCATCCATCCATCTAAACAAAAACATTTTGGACTCTTAGCCTTTTATTATGCAATTATATATTATAAAGTCTCTCTGTAACTCTTCACAATTTCTGACAGATTTGTCATAACACGTTTACTTCAGCCAAATAACCTTTACAAAATCATTGATGCATGCACTGCATACAGCTGTACTTGTGACAAAGGTTTTTTTTAAAGCCACAGTGACATAAATCCTTAAATGTTTCCCTTAGCTATCTCTCATCCAGTTCATGCCTTTCATGAATTGTATTTAGTCACAAAAGAACTAACTCACCCAAAAATGAAAATTCGGTCATAAAAACAAAACAAAAAATTATATTTCAGAACATAAAAGATATTTTGAGAACTGTCTCAGTGGTGTTTTTTGTTCCCCCCATACAATGATTTCTTGAAGATGGTTTTCCACTCAACAAAGCCACTTCCTCTTATGCAATCTGCCATGCAATTACTAGATAGATAATGTTTTCAAGCAAAAGAAGAATCTTTGCAGCCACGACTGAGTTTCTTTTGTGAGAAATCCAGATTCATTTTACAGGCTGAATGAGGGTGTGCTGGAGGCGGCATAGCACACTGAAGACTAACAAACTGTCCTCACATGCTTCTGTGTCTACTAAGCCTTATGAATTCATGCAGCAACACTGACATGAAATGAATAAACAGCGCAGAGCTCAATGAGTCATAAAATATTACTTTTAGATTTAAACAGGGGGTTTCAATCCACAGACTCCCAAATATCATCATCCTCGTATGAGGATCCCCATCCTAAAATTTAAAAAGGTATCTGACTTTTATAACACCCAATTTATACGCTGAAAGTCTAAAATTAGTTTCTGTTACGTTACATTATCATATATTCACTATAGTAATGTACTGTTAAATGTATTATTTATTTGTTTATTTAAATTACATTTTATTTACCTGTATATTAATAAAATTAATGACATCACTCTGTTCTACAGAGCTGCTTTATAGCTGAATTGAACTCTTTTCATAATGATGACCTTGTAACGAGATGACACAAAGATATGGACTTCAACACAAGCATGTATAAAATAAAGATTCAGACAGAACACTTACACACTATATTGCCAAAAGTATTGGGACACCCCTCCAAATCATTGAATTCAGATGTTCCAATCACTTCCATGGCCACTGGTGTATAAATCAAGCACTAGGCATGCAGATGCTTCTACAAACATTTGTGAAAGAATGGGTCGCTCTCAGGAGCTCAGTGAACTCAAGTGTGGTACCGTGATAGGTTGCCACCTGTGCAATGAGTCCATTCGTGAAATTTCCTCAATACTAAATAGGATGCACCGTTATAATTTTTAAGGACAGAGTACTAGTACCAATATTTTTTTTTCCTGGTATTCACTGATACCGATACTGATACATTTATTAATTTCTTTTTTTTCCCTTTTTTTTTTTTTTGGTGATGTGGTAGTTTTCCAAGCACAACACAGTGAGACTAATGAATGTAGGACAGCTTCTTTATTATTACTCGAATGAAAAATGTATTATTTTTATGTGCTTATCACAAACTTAAAGCACAAATTTCAGTGTTCAATAACCTTTAAAGGGCATAATTACCATTATCATTGTCATAATTTTTTTTTTTTTTTAAAAGCATGCAGTTCGCAATGTGTGGGTTGTTGTCATTACTTTTGAAGTCCACACCCCTGAGGCTGACATTGTGTCTGCTGCTGCCACCGGTGTCTCTGTCGGAAAATTCTGTCAGTTACGTCACGTGAGGTATCGGTCTTTGGTATCAGGGGTATTTTTATGAGTACAAGTACAAGCACAAGCACAAGCACATGAGCTTGGGATCGGGCCAGACAGGTACAAGTATCAGTATCGATGCATCCCTACTACTAAATATATCCACAGTCAACTGTTAGTGGTATTATAACAAAGCAGAAGCAATTGGGAACAACAGCAACTCAGCCACAAAGTGGTAGGCCACATAAAAATCACAGGGTCAGCGCATGCTGAGGCACACAGTGAGCAGAAGTCGTCAACTTTCTGCAGAGTCAGTAGCTACAGACCTCCAAACTTTGTGATCAGAAACAAACAATGATCAGATGTAACAAAGATCACTAACTCAAATGAGTCCAACAAGAAATGAGGTTTAACAAGAACATATGTCTGAGGAAAACTAAAAGGCAGATTAAAAGAAGTACAAAAAAAGTACTTAAAGTCCTCAGAGAGTCCAGTAGGCAATCTCAGGTAAGTTAACGATAACAGGTAAATTATACATGGGATCTGTCCCGGAATCAAATACGAGGCCAGACAATGGAGAAATGGTGAGCAGGTCCTTTATGGTGAACTGAGTGCTGTGATAATAACTTTCAGGTGAATCCAATCAGCACCCAGAGGAGAGCGAGCAGAATATTTTGAAGAAACCAAACAGTTTTGGTGACCATTGACTTTAATTGGACAATAATAAAAAAATTAAAAACCAACAGACATTTCTCAAAATATCTTCTTTATGTTCCATCTCTTTTAACTAGTACTACCGTGTAATGTGTTATTGCGGTGTCAACATTGTGTCACAAGTGCCAAGCTAATATTGTATTGAACCTGGAATATTCCTCTAAATTAGTCAAATTTGAGTTGAAAATACTATTATGTGTGATGATGTGTATGCTTAAGTCTGCAGCCTGTAGTCATCATACTACATGCTCAGTGCATAAAAAACAATTGCTATTTGTCAGCTGAGCTATAGAAATGTAACTGAAAAAGAGCAAAATAGAGTGGTTGTTTAGACAAGGAGAAACTGAAATTGTCTTTGGCAAGCCCCGAAGTAAAGCAACACCACTGGTGTTAAATAATTTAGTTTGAGTATGAAAATGCTGCGTTGATTCAAATCTCAAAGAAACTCTTTTACACCATCAGCACATGGTTTGTCTAGTCAAGCACACAGTTTCAGACGGGGTTAGTGCCAGAGGTGCAGTCCTGATGTTGGCAGTAACAATATCCCTATGCAAGAGAATCATATGACACATATGCATAGATCAGGAAGAGGGGAGCTAGACAAGATTCCCCACATGCATAGATCAGTGTGTAACAAAATCATTGAACGTGCTTTATGCGTATATTGTCAACACTTCTGCAGGGGCTAGTTGTCACACTTTTTTGAGCAATGTTTTTGCTCTTGTTAATTCTGTAAGCCACATACTATAATATCTTGGCTACAAAGATACAGTTGATTTAACCTATAGTAAGGAATGTTGTCACACCATAAAGGGAAAGTTGTGCACTTTATTGGCACAGGTAAAGAATATTTTTAACATGAGAAGCCGATTCCAAAAAAGTTGGGACACTGTACAAATTGTGAATAAAAAAGGAATGCAATAATTTACAAATCTCATAAACTTATATTTTATTCACAATAGAATATTGATAACATATCAAATGTTGAAAGTGAGACATTTTGAAAAATATGGCTCATAATATTGGCTGATTTTGGATTTCATGAGAGCTACACATTCCAAAAAAGTTGTGACAGGTAGCAATAAGAGGCCGGAAAAGTTAAATGTACATATAAGGAACAGCTGGAGGACCAATCTGCAACTTATTAGGTCAATTGGTAACATGATTGGGTATAAAAAGAGCCTCTCAGAGTGGCAGTGTCTCTCAGAAGTCAAGATGGGCAGAGGATCACCAATTCCCCCAATGCTGCGGCCAAAAATACTGGAGCAATATCAGAAAGGAGTTTCTCAGAGAAAAACTGCAAAGAGTTTGAAGTTATCATCATCTACAGTGCATAATATCATCCAAAGATTCAGAGAATCTGGAACAATCTCTGTGCGTAAGGGTCAAGGCCGGAAAACCATACTGGATGCCCGTGATCCTCGGCCCTTAGACGGCACTGCATCACATACAGGAATGCTACTGTAATGGAAATCATAACATGGGCTCAGGAATACTTCCAGAAAACATTGTCGGTGAACACAATCCACGTGCCATTCGCCGCCGTTGCCGGCTAAAACTCTATAGGTCAAAAAAGAAGCCATATCTAAACATAATCCAGAAGCGCAGGCGCTTTCTCTGGCCAAGGCTCATTTAAAATGGACTGTGGCAAAGTGGAAAACTGTTCTGTGGTCAGACGAATCAAAATCTGAAGTTCTTTTTGGAAAACTGGGACGCCATGTCATCCGGACTAAAGAGGACAAGGACAACCCAAGTTGTTCTCAGCGCTCAGTTCAGAAGCCTGCATCTCTGATGGGATGGGGTTGCATGAGTGTGTGTGGCATGGGCAGCTTACACATCTGGAAAGGCACCATCAATGCTGAAAGGTATATCCAAGTTCTAGAACAACATATGCTCCCATCCAGACGTCGTCTCTTTCAGGGAAGACCCAACTTTTTTGAGATGTGTTGATGCCATGAAATTTAAAATCAACTTATTTTTCCCTTAAAATGATACATTTTCTCAGTTTAAACATTTGATATTTTCTCTATGTTGTATTCTGAATAAAATATTGAAATTTGAAACTTCCACATCACTGCATTCTGTTTTTATTCACAATTTGTACAGTGTCCCAACTTTTTTGGAATCAGGTTTGTATATGTCATCAACAAAAGAGAAGCTTTACGGTCTTCTTATAAAAGCTATATAGAGCTTTGTGGTTTAACATTGAAAGCAACATCCATAAATATTAGTATTGTAAAATGAAATTATTATAATTAAATATTTATTTTAATTTTGTATTATTACTTCATTAATATATTTCTTTATACAATTGAACAGAATATGTAAATAATAACAATGATACAAACTATTGTTTAAATATTATTATATAAAATTATTAGTATTATTGTATCAAATTATATATATATTTTAAATAATTTTTCAGCCCTGAGTTTTTATCCCTGGTCACAATATTTTCCGCCTCATTTTCAACAGTTGATCTATTGTTTTATCATTTAAACCTTTTTTTTTTTTTTTTTTTTTTGTGTGTGTGTGTGTGTGTGTGTGTGTGTGTGTGTGTGTATGCGTGTTTGGTAGCTAAAGTCAAGTCATATTTAGCCTATTTATATAGCGCTTTAGACAATATTGTTTCAAAGTAAATTCACCTATTGTGAAATTAACTAAACTTCCACTTGGTTTAATATTTAGTTATGATACACTGACATTAGTACATTAGTAGTCATAATATGCAGCTAAATAATAAACATTGTTCTGCATTCACACGTCAGCACGCGAGTGAGTCCCGCGCGCCCCTGTCCATATAAAGCAGCGATGCCTACACTACTCCATATAAAGCAGTCACGCACAGATGCTCATCACAGCTGGACATTCGAGACGGACGCAATTAATCAGTGCTTTATGCCAAGCAGTTGGAGGTTTTGAAGAGAGATGACGTCAAATGAAACGAATCGGATGACAAAACTTTGGACTAATCGTGTCCTGGACAACCGGACCCAGATACCGCGCAACAGCACTGACTCCTCGCCGGTGGATGATTTGGATGTGAACACGGATATTTATTCCAAAGTGCTCGTGACGCTGATTTACGCTGTGCTGTTTGCAGTCGGTTTAATCGGCAACTCCATGACCCTCTACATATCCCTCCAGAGGAGATCCATCAAACATCTCCAGGGCACCGTCCATTATCACCTCGCCAGTCTCGCGGTGTCGGACCTGCTCATTCTGGTGCTTTGTATGCCGGTGGAGCTGTACAACTTCATCTGGATTCACCATCCGTGGGCTTTCGGTGAAGTGGTCTGCAGGGGCTATTACTTTCTGCGGGACGGCTGCTCGTTCGCGACGGCGTTCAACATCGTGAGTCTGAGCGCGGAGCGCTACATGGCGCTGTGCCACCCGTTCAAAGCCAAGAGTCGGATGTCACGCGGGCGCACAAGGAGACTCATCTGCGCGCTCTGGTGCGCGTCGCTCATTCTCGCCTCGCCGATGCTTTTGACAATGGGGCAGATTTACGTAGGTGAAGAGAGCATCTGCACCACCGTGGCCTCCACCAACACCGCCAAAACTGTTCTACAGGTGGGCATGAAGCTATTTCACCCTAAATGGCCCATATTGATTCGCTACTGTATTGGCAATGTCAGATTATTTTTGAACATGCGCCATGGTCATGTCATGGTTTTCTTGGTCCCTTTGAGTGCCATGTGAATGCCATGAAATGAATATGGTCATTTAGCATGTTTTAAAATATGGAATATTTTTCATTTAGGGGAGCAGGGCACAACCTAACGCGGGGTTAGTTGTAACACACATGGTTTAAAACTTTCCACACATGCCAGGATGACCAAACTTTGTGTATTTACTCTGTGCCATATCAACATTATTTAGAGAAAAAAATGCACCAAAATTAAAAATCTTTGGAAGATATCACTGAACATTTATTTAACCATAGCAAAAGTACATTTCTTAAGTTTATTTTTCATCTCTGTTTTTTGTGTTTATTTAAAATAAGACAAATGTGATATTATTGTAATCTTCTATCTGTTATTTAACAGTGGAGATGGTTCTTTAATGCTGATCTAACAGCAGAAGACACGAGCCGGGGTTAAATCCCAGTTGCGCAGGCGGGATGTGTTGTCACAATGAGCCCCTGTTAGAACTGCGCTATTATATTCTACACTATTATGAATTCTTCTGAGAAACCATGAGAAAAGTGTGAATAAAGACTGAGTGTCAATGTTCAGAAATGATTCATTATTATTATGTTTTGAACT
The DNA here is from genome assembly GCA_018749465.1 of Paracanthobrama guichenoti. Taxonomy (NCBI): domain Eukaryota; kingdom Metazoa; phylum Chordata; class Actinopteri; order Cypriniformes; family Gobionidae; genus Paracanthobrama; species Paracanthobrama guichenoti. Next base: position 40,233,962 of record CM031950.1, on the reverse strand, counting down.
CTGCTGTAGAGCTGTATTTAGTGATGTGTTTGTTGTCAAACTCAAAATGTGTATATTTTTAATTATTAAAAAAAGCCATTATTTTATGTAAAAAAAAAAAAAAAAAAATTGTATTTTATTGACAAAATATTTTAGTTTGTCTTGGATATTTTTATATTATTACCATAATATATTATTAACATAATATTAAAATGACAAAATTGCATAGTTGTTAGGGGCCCAACATTTGGTGCTACACCCCTGGCATGTTGTCACATTTCACTTCCATTCTTTCGGGGTAAATCAAGAAAAAAAGTATTGTATTAATGAAACAAAACCACATATTTGTACTAGACTTGGGAAATTAAATTGGGAAAAAATAAATACTCTGAACCCCAAGTGGATTTACACAAACTGAGACAGTCAAAAAGTGGTAGGTTGTGTCATGCTCTCCCTAAATCTGGAAATAAACAGAACATTTCATAATTTTCAGAATGTAAAAATGTTGCAATCTTCAACAAAGAAGAAATATTTAGGATTCTGCATTATTTCTAATTAAACAAATTTGTGACACTGATCATGTGAACTCTGTTGTAAAATGTTCTTGATTCCACAGAAGCACAAGAGGGTATATGGGATTAAATTCCCGCCAAATGTATTACAGTCATGGATCAAAAAATAATAATCCATAATAAATCTTTCAAACTCCAAGATTTTACATATTTTTTTCTGAATATAACTAACATATGAAGCCTACCTCATTAACATACAGTCAAACCAAATATTATTCAGACACCAGATATAATCTTTTACTAGTGGCTGCAGGACACTATAGTTCAAGCAAAATAAAGTAAACTGTGACAGATTATACCCAAAGATTATTCATACACTGGACTACCAGTAAAATTGAAAAAATATTTGGGACCAAAATTATTCAGACACTTTGACCTGACCATGTTTTGCTTAAGTGTTTTTTCTTTAATTGCTAATGCGACTTTTTACGCCACAGACTAAACATTGTCTGGTATGATCTAATTGTGTGCTTAAATTTAACAGCTGACAGCTGATTGGTTGATTGTAATCCATTACATACCCTTCTATCAAAGTTATCTGACATTATCAAGATGAATTCGCTCTGACGCAGGTTAACTGTGTTCTGAGTTCTTGTCATATTTTATTACCATTTTCTAAACTAGTGAATAAACTGTGATAATGTGAGAACTGTTGAAGGTGTCCGAATACATTTTGGTTTGACTGTAGTATTTGCTCGTGAATTACAGTTAAAGATATGCCATCCATCGCAATTGTAGATAATTATATTACTCATAATTGTAAACTGTCTGCATATTTCTTTTCCTGTAAACCGATTTTTAGCTTTTGTCTTCCATGTACAGTATGTCATTGACAAGGGTGTTGGTTTTATAAATTGTATCACATTTCGTCGTTAAGAAAGAAGAGTGAAGAGAAAAACAGCACAAGTGTAAAAAAATAAAATATGAGCACAAAATGTAAGAGAGCACAAAATACAGAGTAATAAAACCAAGGAAAACATAATTTAAGAACACATTAAGTTTAAGTTTTGTGCAATATAATTTTTAATGTGCTCATAATTTTTTTAAATGTGCTTTTAATTTTGATTAATAATATAATCATTAATTAATAATTTGATCAGTAACCACGTTATTTGCTATTCTGATTATTTTGCATATCTTTTTTTTTTTTTTTCATTTTGTGGAATATATTTTTACATGCGTTTTAAAATTCCAGTTTAGCTTTTTACTTGGAGGCAGATATGTTATAATTTACAGCAAATATAATACATTTCAATTTAGCTCTTTGCCATTTGTTTATATGTCAGGTTTGCTTTCAAATCTGACCAAGTCTAGAATGACAGATGATGCAGTAAAGCCCGAATATAAAGTAGTTAACATGACCATAATGTCTGAGAGAGTTAGTGATACATAGAAGGCTGCTGGCATGCCAAAGCCAGTCCCATGAGCCCTCAAAACTGTCACTTGTGATTTAACTTTAACAGCTTGAATTGTATCTGCTGAGCAAAAAAAAAAAAAAAAAAAAAAAAAAATGTCTCTATTAAAATTTCTCTTTGGGTATTACTAAACACATATATACTGAACATATTTACACTCACCTAAAGGATTAGTAGGAACACCATACTAATACTGTGTTTGACTGTGAAGATGCTCTATTGGGTTGAGATCTGGTGACTGTGGGGGCCATTTTAGTACAGTGAACTCATTGTCATGTTCAAGAAACCAATTTGAAATGATTCGAGCTTTGTGACATGGTGCATTATCCTGCTGGAAGTAGCCATCAGAGAATGGGTACATGGTGGTCATAAAGGGATGGACATGGTCAGAAACAATGCTCAGGTAGGCTGTGGCATTTAAACGATGCCCAATTGGCACTAAGGGGCCTAAAGTGTGCCAAGAAAACATCCCCCACACCATTACACCACCACCACCAGCCTGCACAGTGGTAACAAGGCATGATGGATCCATGTTCTCATTCTGTTTACACCAAATTCTGACTCTACCATCTGAATGTCTCAACAGAAATCGAGGCTCATCAGACCAGGCAACATTTTTCCAGTCTTCAACTGTCCAATTTTGGTGAGCTCGTGCAAATTGTAGCCTCTTTTTCCTATTTGTAGTGGAGATGAGTGGTACCCGGTGGGGTCTTCTGCTGTTGTAGCCCATCCGCCTCAAGGTTGTGCGTATTGTGGCTTCACAAATGCTTTGCTGCATACCTCGGTTGTAACGAGTGGTTATTTCAGTCAAAGTTGCTCTTCTATCAGCTTGAGTCAGTCGGCCCATTCTCCTCTGACCTCTAGCATCAACAAGGCATTTTTGCCCACAGGACTGCTGATACTGGATGTTTTTCCCTTTTCACACCATTCTTTGTAAACCCTAGAAATGGTTGTGTGTGAAAATCCCAGTAACTGAGCAGATTGTGAAATACTCAGACCGGCCCGTCTGGCACCAACAACCATGCCACGCTCAAAATTGCTTAAATCATCTTTCTTTCCCATTCTGACATTCAGTTTGGAGTTCAGGAGATTGTCTTGACCAGGACCACACCCCTAAATGCATTGAAGCAACTGCCATGTGATTGGTTGATTAGATAATTGCATTAATGAGAAATTGAACAGGTGTTCCTAATAATCCTTTAGGTGAGTGTATTTTTCACATGGACAAGCTAATCTCAGAATACTGGCTGGTATAAATGCTCTGAAGTATATCAGCCTGTATTTGTATAGGGAGGGAGGCTGTACTAATGGACCAAACCATAGAAGCACTTTTCTTTTTAACTTTGTAAGGGATTTCTCTCCCTTGGCTTTTGGGAAATAATAATTATTACACCTTTACCTTAATGTTTCCAGTCCCCACTTTTTGAATAGTTCCTATTTCAGTATAAGTGTTTTTCCTTACAGGTAAATGCCCTTCTCTCTTTTGTTCTGCCAATGCTGGTGATCGCAGTGATGAACGCCCTGATTGGACATCAGCTCCAGAGAATGACCCATCATGACTTACACTGTTCAGCAGCTTCAGATATCACAACAGAGAAAAACCGCGAGCGTTCCCTGCGCCATAGCGTCAAAGTCCTACGTAAGTAAACAAAATGCGTGATTTTACCAAAATGTTTAGTATTTTATAGGATGACACTGTGAAATAGAAATCTTACAGATAACACCCAACAGAATTGACAGAATTTTACCGGTCGGTGATTTTTAATTTACAATTCTAGGTTTATTTAATTACTCTACAACTGATAGTGTCTGATAATTGATATTAGCTCAAGGTTTGGTTTTCTGGTGGCCCTGTTATCTTCTGCTATTAGATGCCATACAGTAACTACATTTGGTGAATCAACAAGCATTCACCATGACCATTTACAAGTAGTAGAAATATATATTCTGACAAAATTGTTTTAACATAAAATCGCAAATATTAAAGCAATATCATACAAGAAAGAGTATGTTATAGCCATATATGGCATTATAACAAGGAACAATGGCTTGGGCTGTTTCTGAGAAGCACTGGTGTAACAAGGAGGCAGCCCAACTGTGTAAACTATTTAATACTATGACATTTACATTTTAGACACAATATTGCAAGTTTCTTTGTTTAGTTCCAAAGTAACAGCAGAAGCACTGCAACAGTAGTGGTCTCTTGTTACTGAATGATTTCAACAATGGTTTTCAACAAACTAATTGAGTAAATGATTCACTGACCCATTCATAATCACTTGGGCTGAATCCGAAATCACCCCCTAAACCTTCATTCACTATCCCCTACTTTAAAAAAAAAAAACAGACCTACTGTGAGCTACGAGGTTGTTAATCAGTGGTATATACCAACCCGTTCTCACTCCCATTGTGTCAAAATCTGAATCATGGTCAAGTGCCTTCCACGTCACAATGAAGACGCTAAAGATGCCCCTAGGTGTCATTTTTCGATGAGCAGTGTGCTCCATTCATTTCAATGAGAAACCTTTTATAGTCGTTATAGTCATGATGAAATTATATATTGGGTTATGATTTTGCCATTATGACATGTTGGAGTGTGATTCTCAATTTAATCAGCCAGCATACTTTTATTTACACTATTTAGACACATTTTAACATGTAACCCAACCCCATCCCATCCCATCCCATCCCTAAACCTACCCATTTGTGTATTACATGATATAAAATACAGGATATTACAGGAAGATACGACTGCATGCACAGTTTATTCAAAATGTACATATATTCCAAGTGTTCCAAGGTCAAACAATTGATTTGTGTGAAAATCCCCAAAAGCGATCAGCGTCTCCATCCGCCGAAGATCATGCACACATTAAATAAAAAAAATTGCTGCCTGTTACATCAGATTTATAGTGAAATTGCATTGGCTCTCATACGTCTCATGACCAATTGTGTCATTACGTCAGCTCTGATTGTAAAATGTCATTGGCTTGTGACCGATCGCGTTATGCTAAAGAGTCGGGTGTATCATTTGAATGAGATATGAATGAGTGCATTCACGGAGCGGCGGGATCATCATTTCAGCGATTAAAACATTAATATCAACTCTGTTCTTTACATGAATATATTGTATGACTTCAGAAGACTTGGAATGAAAAATGAGGTAATACTTTTATACTGTTTTAGGTCAGTTTTTGCAATAAATACCTGTGAATGTACTTTTATTTGCCTGTTACATGTTTTATATTGTTTAGAAGTTGGTAGGTTTAGGGTAGGAGTTGGGTTAGTTGCTATAAAAGTAGCCTATAAATATTCATAAAATCATGTCTGCTTTTACAAACGCAAAGAATTAAATGCGTCTTGATCTGACGCATTGGGCAAACAACTGAAATCAACGGAGTACCCTGCGCGTCGATATAGTGACACCTAGGGGCACCTTTAGCATCTTCATTGTGACGCGGAAGGCACTTGACCATGCTTTGGATTTTGACACCTTGGGAGTGAGAATGGGTTGCATATACTTTTGTTGAAGCCATCAACCTGCTGTTTTGTGGCTGCTGCACTCAGCAAAGGAGATAATAAACAAAAAGTTTTTAATCAAAATCCAAAAATAACATGCAGGAGATCAGCCAGAAAACAGAATAGCATAACCACATTACAACTAAAATGACACGGTACAAAGAACAGAGGAAACTAAGGATTTAAATACACGGCAAACAAATGGAGCAAAATGAAATGCAGGTGAAACTAATCAGTAACTATGCAAACAAACTAGAATAATAAACAAGGATCAGAAGAAAACAAAATAAACTAAAAACTCTAACAAACTGAACAGAATCTTGACATTAGTAATAACATAGGCCAAAGGAGGGTGGGGTGGGGGCTCTGGAGGAGGGCACAGAGTCAGACGGATGATGGGAGGAGCTCACACCATGGTGGAGATTATGTAGAGAGGAGATGGAGGGATGTTCCAAATGACGACCCAGATTCGACCCAGGAAACTTGGAGCTGGGCGGGACCAGCGGAGACGCAGGAGACTTGGAGTTGGGCGGCACCAGCCTAGATGGGAGAAAATCCTCTTCCACTTCCTCATAATGACTCCCAGAGGCCAGATGCAGCTCACTCTCAGCTGTGGGAGTGTGGGTAGGGCTTCCTGCCATCCCCTCATACTCCAAAAGCACAGATGATGTTGCCAGCTCACCCACCTGGTCAGATTCTTTGTTGGGCTCAGGCTCCGGGGCGAAGGTATGCTTTGGCCTTAGCTCGGGCATATGCATCGTGGCAGGCTCAGGCTCCATGTCTGTGGTGGGCTCTGGCATAGGCTCTGTGCAAGGTGTGGGAGGTGGGTCTGGCTGGGCTCTGGGCTGATGGTGAACGCAGATCCACAATTCACCAGCACCCACTCCACATAGACAGCAAATGTCCCTCGGGGCCCATCACTGGACAGGTGTGCCTTACACCGCTCATTTAAGCTAGTCCAAAAACACACACAGGAAGCGGTCGGGAAGGTGTTAAGGAACGTCAGGTCTGAAAAGGTTACGTTTTTCCTGCTCCAAGCAGAGCAGGTGGATGGCTGGTAAGTCCATTTTATGTTTAAATCCTTTCTGGGTTCTGTATTGTGTCACATTTTGTGGCTTATGCAATCAGCACATGACAAAGGAGATAATAAACAAAAACAGTCTTTAATCAAAAGTCAAAATATGGCAGCGTGCAATATGTCAACACACAGTGCAATGGCTTCTCAAGCTCCCGGTTTTTGTTTTGATTTTTGTACAGTGTGTGTGTGAATGCAAGTGTTTTTAAGTTATAGCCATCTGAACTTCGCAAAATCAACTACAGGACAGAACCTATATTATCAGTGAATCTCAAATCGAAACTAGGCAAGATGAGGCTACTGAGGTCAGCGGCATGTCGGAGCAACACACCGCCACAGTGAGAGGCAAAAGGAAGCAGTGAACATGGAAGCAAAAGAGGTGAAAGCTAACCGATCTACTAGCTAAACTAAAAGCTAACTGCAGCAGACCAGCAATTTCGTCACTCTTTCTAGCCAAGGTTTGTGCACTGGACAATAAAACTGACTTCTTGCATATGAGTGTACACCAGGAAATGAGGAACTGCTGTTTATGTTTACTGACTGAAACGTTGACAGCAACATGCCGGACTCAGCCTTGAGTAATGTCATGCTCCTTTTCCGAGGCAATTGGAATTATTCATCAGAGAAAACTCAGGGAGGAGGACTCTGTGTATTTATCAACAAAGGTTGTACAAATTGTTCTATCATTAGCAACAACTGCTCTGAACCAGTTGAACATTTGATCAGGTCTGGTGATGCAGTCGCGCACTGAGCTGTAAATTGACTGCAGGCATTAAAAGAGCCAAAGCTGTATATGCTATAAAGATACAGGGTAATTTTTCTACCAATCACTCCTGGAGCATGTGGGCAGGCATCAAGACCATCACAAACTACAGCAGTAAAGACACTGAATGCCCAAGGGATCCGTCTCTTCCTGATGCTCTCAATACCTTTTATGCTTGTTTTGAAGCCTGTAACACTTCTCCTAGTGTCAGACACTTTCACTGGGTGAGCTGCATCCTAGTGTAACCATAGAGGATGTCGGGGTCCCTCTTGAAAGTCAAGCCTTGCAAGGCTGCAGGCCCAGACAACATACCAGACACCGTCCTGACCGGCTGCATACCAGCTCTCAAAAGGTATTGACTGACATCTCATGCTTCCAAGCCATGGTACCATCATGCTTTTCTGCCACCATTATCCCTGGTCCAAAGACCTCAGCAGTGTCATGCCTGAATGACTGTAGCACTAACTCCGATAGTCATGAAGTGCTTTGATCAGCTGATCATAGAACAAATAAAAAAGAAATCTGACACCAGCATTGACCAGCATTAGTATGAATACGGGGGAATAGATCTACTACAGATTCCGTCTCGTCTAACACTCTACCTTGATTTATTTAATACAATCATACCACAAATGTTGGTACAAAAGTTACTTGGGCTGAGTTCATCATTATGCATCTGGGTATTAGGCTTTTTAACTCTTTCCTCGCCATTGACGTAAATTTCCGTCTTTTTGTGATTTCACTGTTATATAGTAGGGGACGCTATGACACATCTTCTGAAAGAGTACATAATCTCTTGATCAAAAGACGTGAAGGAGACAGACTGTTGGAATCCACAACATCACTTCCTCCCCCATCATCCACAACACTGACTCGACTCGAGTCTCCTGCTTTACTCTCTGCTGACCTATGACTGCTCAGCTACATACCAAGCACTCACATTGTCAAATTTGCGAATGACATAGCAGTGGTAGGACTAATTTCCTGCAACGATAAGACTGAGTACAGGTTAGAGTTGGTGCAGAGCCAACAATCTCTGCATTAATGTCAAGAAAACAAAGGAATTGACCATGGACTTAAGGATAGTCCCTCATTAAAGCCATTAAGTCTTGTACCTTTGTCTGATTTTCAAATACTTTTTTCTTCACATCAGCATTTGTTGTGATTTACCCCCTAGCTCATTGGTTATGATTTATAACTCCTAAACGAAGACTTAAAAATCCCAAAGGGAAAACATGAATGGGAAAAATTGGGCAGACACTCTATGTCCTAAGCTTGTTATGCAGCTTGATATTGCAAACTGGTATTTCTTATATGATTTGAATGATAATGATTAACCTTTAATTTATTGGTTTCAGTAGTTCATTGCCATATGGTTTTCTCTGTTATCAGGTGGGGTTGTTTTTGCCTTTGTTTTATGTTGGTTTCCTTATCACTGTCGCCGACTGATGTACTGCTATGTAACGGCGTGGACAAAGTGAGTTTTGCATTTGCATAACTATATATTTGCAAATACATTTGCTTTTAAAATAATTTGCAGATTTTGTAACCTTGGTTTTGTTTCCCCCCCACAGTGCACTTTATGATTTCTACCATTACTTTTACATGGTGACAAATGTGCTTTTCTATGTGAGTTCTGTGATCAATCCCATCCTTTACAATCTGGTCTCATCCAAATACCGGCAAATATTCTTTTCCACAGTCACTTACTTTTGCCAGATGTACTCTAAAAGCCCGAGGACTAACCAGAGCAAAAGGAGCTTACAACTACCACAGCAGCTTCGTTCCTCTCTGGTCACACCCCGTACCAGCCATCAGACCCTTTGACCCATGGTGGTCATGGAGACTATGTACTGATTCATTCTGGATATGTTGACTTGTTTACTACAAATGTATGTGTTGCTGTTTTGTTTCATTAGTGTTGAGTGACAATTTTGCTGAATTTCAGATCAAATGGCGTGCAGAATTGTCAAGTTTTCGACAAAGGTTTTGACTTTCTGAATCTGTCAGTGTGCTCTAAAAGGTGCAAAAGTGCTGTTTCAAGTGCATATGTGCATGTTACTATAGAAATAGGGCCACAAGAGAACAGCAGTATTAGGAGTAAAATGAAATGTCTAAAATGTCTGTAAATTGCCAATTTATCATTTAATTTTATTTCAGTTCTGATGTGCAGTGAGTTGATTACTGTTTTCCAGTCAAAATCACCTTTTGACTCCAAGGCCCCCCATTGGTCACAACAATATTCAAAGGCCCAATGACTTTAAACAATTTGTAGAAACAACAAAAAAACTGCAAAAATCTGTAACATGGTCAAAATCCTAAATTCATCTCTCAAAACGAAATATTTATGCGAGGTCATTGAACTTATATTAGTGCCATAAGAGTGACCAGTCCCTGTGTCATTGTTCACAAACAAGAATGCTTAGCCATGTTGTCAATATAACAGTATACTCTGTCAGTATTTCCTGATGTAAATATAGAAGCAGTTTTGATGAAATTTATTGAAATGCACAAGGCTATACTTTTTCTATATGGCATATACACTGCTTGGCCAAAAAAAAAGTTGCTGTTTGGATTTAAATATGCAAATGCTTAAGTTTATGATTGGATAATTATTGCAGTGATATGATATGATATGACATGATATGACATGCCAGAAACATAATAATCACTGCAATAATAATCCAATCATATACTCTTAAGCATTTGACTATTTAAATCCAAACAGCAACCTTTTTTTTTTTTTTTTTTTTTTTTTTTTTTTCAATAGTACAAAGTTACTAGTACAAACACATATTTATTTATGTTGGATATTGATTGCAAGCGATTGGACTGGATTCACATTTGTTGACAGACCAAATGTGAATCCAGTCCAATCGTTTCCACGCTTCGTTTTTTCCGGTGAAATGAGTCCATTATCTGGGTTTTTAAAGTGCACTTTTATGGGTTCAAGCAGACCATTTGTCATAGGCTCAAGTGTCTTATATCATTGGAATCCATGGCTCAATACTGACAAAATATATACATTTTGTGTGTATATTATGTATATACATTTATTATATTATAGCATTTATTATAGCTATGGAAAGTTTTTTCAGCCATTTAGAATTTTGTCCAAAACCTACTTTTGCGAACTAGTTCTAGGTTTTCAATTAAATCAGAATTAAACCAGTGAAATGGTTGAAATTTTGATTCACGGTCACTAAGGGGCACCAAAGTGTTTGAAGTGTGCATAGCCACTTTTGCTAAAATGGCTATAACTTGTGACCACAATGAGATATTTTCACCAAACTTGGAACACATATGTATGAGTTCAATCTTTGGTCAAAAATCACGTGGCGCTATAACATGAAAATGGCTATAACCAACCAACCATTAGTCCAATTGACTTGAAAATTGGTATGCAATGTCTTTGTTCAAGGTGCTATGGTGGACTATGAGGACATTGGTGTATCTCAAAACACTTGGCCACCATTGGCCATTGAAGTTTGAGCACCTATTAGGCAAGGTTAACGGAGGCCGATCAGAATGAAACTCAGTGGGCATGTTCGACTCATGGTCCTAGAGCAGTGGTTTTCAGACCTGTCCTGGAGGCACCCCAGCCCTGCACATTTTGTGTGTCTCCCTCATTTATCACACCTGATTCAACTCATCAGCTCGTTAGTAGAGACTGCAAGAACTAAGGCTGCGTTGGAAAACCTAGGCAGCTGACTCGTTGCCTCATCAGACAATGACTCGACAGGCACCGTTCTGTGCATGAAGGCACCTCACAAAACTAATTTCGGACAGACTTCTAAGGCAGTGTAACAGTTTAATGATCTACAGCTAAATAGAGAGAGCTTAGGTGAGAACTAAACATATATTTAATTACTACAGTAGTAATTTCTCGCTAGAAATTATATCAGAAGTGTAATATGTTGGTAAAAATTGTACATTTACACACAAACTGACCCGCAAATGCAACTTTCGGAAGCCATCTTATTTTCCCAGCTCAACTGTCACAGAATGGAACGCATAGGATTATGGGATATCAAAGGCAGCAAAGGATACATATATGCTGCCTTCAAAAATCGATCAGATGAAGGTCTCTCAGGAGGCAGGAAGTGAAGCTAACATTAGATTCGGACATGGCTTGATGCCTTCCTGCTTTGAAATGTGTCCTCCGAAGGCAGCATTTTCCATGTTTCGGACGCAGCCTAAATTGTGTGTCTGATAAGGGAGACATACAAAATGGCCGTTTCTCAAAACCACGTATGCGAACTTCAGACTTGTGTCCTTACGAAGTCTGGTAATTCTGCAAACGGACCAGCAGCGTTCTTGATCACTCAGCGTGCTCTGGCTACTCCTCTTTATGTATATTTGAGGCTACAATAAAACAAAATATGTTATAAAACACCACTCTGCCTCTTTTCATTTTTATTTAAAAAAGTCTTAAACATATTAATAGCCACACAAATGTAGTTCAGGCAAACGCGTACATTGATTATCTTCACTGCATATATTTATAACAAAACGAAATATAAAACACAACCCTGCCTCTTTTGGTTTAGCTACAATTAAAAAATATATTAAACATATTAATGTGGTTCACGCAATACGTGTGCATATATGATTATCTTCACTTAATCATAAATTAAATTAAATTAAATTAAATATGACATAAAACACAACCCAGTCTCTTTTTGTTAAAATGTCCTTTTTAATGATCAAAGAAATAAATGAAACTTCACTCTGCCCTCAGCCAAAACAAATAGCCAGGGAACAAATTATAGAGTCATGGGACCAAAAATTGCCCGTTAGATATACACAAGACGAATTATATCTCATGTTTAAACACTACAGAGACAACAGAGCCAGTGGCAAACGTCAGAAGATCTAGCCGAGGAAAGGCTGCTCTTGTCAGGGTTAACGAGCACTGAGGGCCCACTGATTGACTGGATCTCACAACTCCGAAAACGGCAGATCAAAAGTTCAAATAGGCACTCTCTTTATAAATAAACCACAGATTTAAGCTTTAAACAAGTACAAATCTGATTCCAAAAAAATTGTGACACTGTACAAATTGTGAATAAAAACAGAATGCAATGATGTGGAAGTTTCAAATTTCAATATTTTATTCAGAATACAACACAGAGGACATATCAAATGTTTAAACTGATAAAATGTATAATTTTAAGGGGAAAATAAGTTGATTTTAAATTTCATGCCATCAACACAGCTCAAAAAAGTTGGGACAAGGCCATGTTTACCACTGTATGGCATCCCCTGTTCTTTTTATAACAGTCTGCAAATGTCTGGGGACTGAGGAGACAAGTTGCTCAAGTTTAGGAATAGGAATGTTGTCCCATTCTTGTCTAATACAGGCTTCTAGTTGCTCAACTGTCTTAGGTCTTCTTTGTGGCATCTTCCTCTTTATGACGCACCAAATGTTTTCTATGGGTGAAAGATCTGGACTGCAGGCTGGCCATTTCAGTACCCGGATCCTTCTTCTACGCAGCCATGATGTTGTAATTGATGCAGTGTGTGGTCTGGCATTGTCATGTTGGAAAATGCAAGGTCTTCCCTGAAAGAGACGACGTCTGGATGGGAGCATATGTTGTTCTAGAACTTGGATATACCTTTCAGCATTGATGGTGCCTTTCCAGATGTGTAAGCTGCCCATGCCACACGCACTCATGCAACCCCATCCCATCAGAGATGCAGGCTTCTGAACTGAGCGCTGAGAACAACTTGGGTTGTCCTTGTCCTCTTTAGTCCGGATGACATGGCATCCCAGTTTTCTAAAAAGTACTTCAAATTTTGATTGGTCTCACAGAACAGTTTTCCACTTTGCCACAGTCCATTTTAAATGAGCCTTGGCCCAGAGAAAACGCCTGCGCTTCTGGATCATGTTTAGATATGGCTTCTTTTTTGACCTATAGAGTTTTAGCTGGCAACAGCGAATGGCACGGTGGATTGTGTTCACCGACAATGTTTTCTGGAAGTATTCCTGAGCCCATGTTGTGATTTCCATTACAGTAGCATTCCTGTATGTGATGCAGTGCCGTCTAAGGGGGTCAAGATCACGGGCATCCAGTATGGTTTTCTGGCCTTGACCCTTACGCACAGAGATTGTTCCAGATTCTCTGAATCTTTGGATGATATTATGCACTGTAGATGATGATAACTTCAAACTCTTTGCAGTTTTTCTCTGAGAAACTCCTTTCTGATATTGCTCCAGTATTTTTGGCCGCAGCATTGGGGGAATTGGTGATCCTCTGCCCATCTTGACTTCTGAGAGACACTGCCACTCTGAGAGGCTCTTTTTATACCCAATCATGTTGCCAATTGACCTAATAAGTTGCAGATTGGTCCTCCAGCTGTTCCTTATATGTACATTTAACTTTTCCGGCCTCTTATTGCTACCTGTCCCAACTGTTTTGGAATGTGTAGCTCTCATGAAATCCAAAATGAGCCAATATTTGGCATGACATTTCAAAATGTCTCACTTTCAACATTTGATATGTTATCTATATTCTATTGTGAATAAAATATAAGTTTATGAGATTTGTAAATTATTGCATTCCTTTTTTATTCACAGCTTTTTTGGAATCGTGTTTGTACATTCTCACCTGAAAAAGTCTTAAAACTACATTTTGAGACACAATAACAGTAGTATTATTACATTACGTGGGTTTTCTCATCCACTACTGATGCTTGCTAGTCCGTGCGAGATGCATTCTGGGATAACGGTCTGTCTGAAGTCCACACAAGTCTCCTCTCAATGCATCCTCGATAAAAGGGGCGGATCAAGGACTGTACTTGACTAGATGTGAACTTTGAATTAGAACAGTACTTGGGCAGCGACTGATTACGATTCACAAGTCCATGAGAACACAAGTACAGACAAGAATGCATATTGAGAAACGGCTAATGTGCAGGGCTGGGGTGCCTTCAGGACAGGTTGGAAAACCACTGTCCTAGAGGTCTGAAAGAATTTTGAAAGAAATTGGCCACTAGGTGGCGCTAATGAGTTTTAGGCCTCAGTAAACACGTGGTGTTTCAAGATCCTATATCTCCTCAAACTGAACAATTTTGCCACTGCTGTCAATCAAATTGTTCATTAAATATTTGCGATTATGTAAAAAACCTACTTTTGCGAACTAGTCCTAGGTTTAAATAAAACCAATGCAGTACAATAGCAGTACAATTCTCTGGACTAGATCAATAATTATCCCCCCAAAAAATAAATAAATAAATAACTTTACTCTTTGGGTTGCTATAACAGGGTCATTTAGAAAATGGTTGTGGCCAACTGCACACAAAAGCCTATAACTCCTAAATAAAAACTCGAAACTGTACACAAAATACAGTCGGACCATAGTTAGTGCTATAACTGTTAAAAAGCCTTAACTATATAGTCTAATCATCGTGTGGGCCAACACCCGCTCGTTTGTCGATTTATGAGAGGCGCACGAAGGCTACACCCAGTATCGAAGCCGTTGATCCCACCTTGGGACCTGTCTGTGGTCCTGAATGCGCTCTCTAGAGCTCCTTTCAAGCTTTTTTTTTTTTTTTTTTTTGTTAACCTTGCTTTCTGGAATACCCCCCAGAGTGTGATGCAGTTAAAATGCAGTGATGTGTTGCTTAAACTAAGAGCAGGGGCAGTTTCTTCATTAGGGTGATAGGGCAACGCACCACTAAAGTGCGAAAGGGACTTGTCGTTTCAATCACATTCAACGACAGAGTTATGTTAGCTGCCACTATTCTAGACCAGGGATTTTCAAACCATTCATGGAGCCTCCCCAGCACTGCACATTTTGGATGTCTCCCTTATTGGACACACCCAGCATAGGGGGGTATTCCAGAAAGCAGGTTATGTGACATACCTGGGTATGTTTCAGGGTAAGCAGATAACCTCAACTTTCGGTTCCAAAAACTGAGGTTACTTTCAGGGTATGTAAGTAGCCATAGCAACTTACTCTCTGAACATAACCTGCTCCGGAGAAGGTTATGTTCCAAGGCTAGTTTGCTTATGAGGTATTCAGATGTGTGTTATATAATTAATATAGTTATATTAATATAACCACATTTGAATATTAATATTAATTACAATATTATATATTAATTCACTATTATAACAAGGTAATGTTTAAATGTTAATTCAATTTAAATATATTTATTATTTATTTTGTCATCTCACACATTCAACTAATTAGCATCAAACTAACAATATAATCCTTATTCTCAGTGAATAAAGATTATTACTAACTCTACTTAAACGAAAAGGTTGAAAAATTATTGCACAACCACCAAATAGGTGGTGATGTGCGCTAAGCAGGTTATGTAAATCGCCATTAAACAAATAAGGAACTAGAATGATGCGCTTTTTCTTAGCGTCTGTTTCCATGGTGATCATCGATTCATAGCTCTGTTGAGAATGCCTTGTATGTTAACTGGGGACATACTCTGGGTTGGCTGAACTTACTCACAGTTGGGTTTTTGGAGCCAGCATACCTCGAGTAAGCAAGGTTTGGGTTAATCAACCCAATATTTGGTATGATATGGTTACATGCACTACTTTTCCAATCCGATTTCAGATTCTTAAAGGGTTAGGTGTTTGTATAGTACAAGGTACTGCATATGTTGGATGAGTGTCTTATTTAACACAGCTGTATTAACTCATCAGATGATTAGTTTAGTACTCCATGACCTGTGCTGGGTGTGTCCAATAAGGGAGGTATCCAAAAGGGGATACTCCAGGAATGGTTTGAAAATCCCTGGTCTAGACTGTTCTGCCTCTGGATATCCTATTGTAAATTGCCTGTATTGGCTGTAAGTCTTTTCCATCTATGATCTAAGTGGTTACATGCTTGCTAAATAGAACATAATATATTTTTATGCATGTGCTTAAAGGCCTTAAGTGTTTGAACCCAATAAATGCTGCTTGCAGCTAAAATTCTTTTTGGAATTTTCAGTGTGAACTCGCACTATTTATACTACAAAACAGAATAATAGAGCCTACATGAACTGGGATGCACATTTAGTGTTTCAAAAAACATTAAAAGCTTTATTAACATTCCATTTCGTTTTGTGCTACTTCATTTGGTACTTGCATGTGAAAAAATGTCAAAAACTTGATACAAATTCAGATGCAACTTCTGCAAATGGCTGACTTCCACAACAATCTATGACTTACATTCTTAATCTCTACCATCACTCTCTCTGCCTCTATCCTGCTTGATCCTCAACTTCTTCCTTTCTTACTACGACCTTATTTTCTGATGCACTATACTTTCTGGAAAAGGTATAGTTTACTAACATCAACCCAAAACATAGGGAAAAAAGGCTAATATACTGCCAGTACTGACTTATTTATGCATTTATGCATGATGCACAGGGTTTGAGACCAGCTGAGAAAACACATTTGGATGTACAATGATATATATATATATATATATATATATATATATATATATATATATATATATATATATATATATATATATATATATATATATATATATATATATATATATATATATTTCTAAATTGAACTCATATGGAGCTTTGACAGCATGTGACCTAACACCTTCTTCACTTCCTTGATACCAAAAATCTCAAGCACATGGCAAATAGATTTTAATTTCATTGGCTGAAGGGGATGTCATATGCTATTTTATTTGGTTTAACATTATTATTGTATTTAAAATGCATGCATTTATATGCTTCATTTGTACGATGTCCCACAGAGGGTTGACGCCATTATTTTCTCAGCAGACTAACGTGTCCCTTTGATAAAAGAAGACACAAGTATACAAGTGTCTCCTTGCACGATATTAATGCAAAAGGTGTCTCGCGCTTTAAGAAATAGCGGGCTGCGCGTGAGGACAGTATTTTGGATTGTTTTACTCATTCCGTTTAATAGGCTATTCAAATCAAATAGAGGAGGCGAAAAATAAAAAATAAATAAAAATCAATACTCTAATAGCACGTAACTTGACATACACGTTAAATTAAGGAACTATTTTGTTAAGGCCAGCACGAAGCGCACGTGAAGTGGGCGGGAAAATTGATTCAGTGTTGATTGAACGTTGAGCGGCAAAAGGTAAGCCTACGGTAGAAAAATAAAATATGTCTAAACATTTATAATTATGCATTTTTAAACGAATACAGCTAATTTTGAGGATACTGAGGCGAAGCCTCTGCCAAAGACTGCACAATTCCAGGTGTATTTAATTAACAGTTAACGTTACGCCTTCCAGAAGATGGCGTCTCAAAACTAGCGAGCACCCTACCTAGGTGACATTCTCGGGCGTCATAGCACAAAATGTTTGCTGCCCATCTAGACAGCATTTTGGAGGACAATTCAAACATTTGAACGGTGCCTATTAAGGCTGTCTAGGCAGCTAACTATATGTTTTGAGACAAACGCAGAGCCTAATAAGTTACAAAAAGAAAAATGTAGCACAAGGACTTTGGAGTGACAACCAGTAACGTTACTCAAGTACAACATGTATACAACATTAACGAATTCATAATGATGTGTGATGAATAACTACATGTAAATGTATAGCATACAAGCAAATAAGTTCAATTCGAGCTCACGGTGTCCCATGATGACGACGTGTATTTTCTCAGACACTGCACCCATCACGATGTTTTATTCCCAACTCTTCGTCTCCAAACGAGGCACACTAGCCAAGATCTGGCTCGCAGCCCACTGGGAGAAGAAAATAACCAAAGCACACGTGTTTGAATGTGACCTGGAGGCCACCATTACGGAAATCCTATCCCCCCAGGTAAGGTTCACCTGGTTAGTCCATATAGTGACATTAAACCAGACAACTAATGTGGTTATTGCTCACTTTTTACAGACAGAATAAAGTGTAAAGCTAAACTAGAAAAAGTCAAATGACAGTTGTGTGTTTGATCTAACTCTGTCAAGTCACCTGTATTTAATATAGCTTTATTTACAGTGATAACAGAAAAATAATCTCACCCTCAAGCCATCCTAGGTGTATAGGACATTATTCTTTCAGACGAATACTATCGGAGTTGTATGAAAAATGTCCTGGCTAATCCAAGTTTTATAATGGCAGTGAATGGGAGCCCTACATTTGAAGCCTAAAAAGTGCATCAACCCATTATAAAAGTACTCCACACGGCTCCGGGGGGATAATAAAGGCCTTCTGAAGGCGAAGCAATGGGTTTTTGTAAGAAAAAATCCATATTTAACACGTTATAAAGTAAATCATTTACTTTTCTGTGGACCGCCTTCCGTATTCAATTTACGGAAAAAGTGTAACAAAAAACGATCGATTCGCTTCAGAAGGCCTTTATTAACCCCTTGTAGCCGTGTGGATTACTTTTATAATGGATGGATGCACTTTTTTTAGGTTTCAAATGTTGGGCTGCCATTCACTCCCATTATAAAGCTTGGATTAGACAGGACATTTTTAATATAACTCTGATTGTGTTCGTCTGAAAGAACAATGTCATATACACCTAGGGTGAGTAAATCATAACTATCTCTTTTAGTGAGTTCAGTGTTGATTCATTTCCGTTTACTAAAAAAATTAGTTATTAATTTAGTTCATTTATCTATACAGCCGCTCTGGAGAAACCAGTGATGTCATTGTCCAGCTCAGTTCAGTTCTCATACAGTGGTGTCAATGCAGGCAGATCAGTAATATTGTTGAATATTAATCATTAATCTATGATTCATTACCAGATTAAAATTGGTCTGCGAACTTCAGGTCATCTTCTTTTAGGAGTTGTCCGGATATACTCAAAGAAGACCAGATACCTTCTCTCAGACTGCAGTGATGCGTTGGTCAAAATTAAAGTGGCTTTCCGGCCAGGTAAATGCAGTCTGTTAAATCTGTCAGTAGAGCAAACACTGCAACTCTAATGATATTTCAATTTTGTCCATAGGACAGACTGACCTGCCTGAGGATGCGATGGAGGCCACGTTTAAAACTATCACTCTGCCGGAAGACTTCACTGACTTTGACACTCAGCTACCTGACCTCAAGTATCGTGTTTATCAACAGCACTCGATCACAGCTCTTCAGATATGTTTATTCTGATGTACTAGTGGTTTTGTTTGACATATTTGGCATGCTATGTCTCACCCAGCACCATTGATGTGGCAGACCACTTCTCTTTGAATCGATGCCGCACTGAAGATATTACTCTCAAAGAGAACTTTGGGAACCACTTTCTCACCATGGAGGGAATAGGTATCAACTGAATAGTCAACAGAATCAAGTAGTTTTTACATAGTCTGTGCAAAACCATCCATGTCTCTGTATTTATTCAAAAGGGGAGGAAATCCAGTCTTTTCAAGGATTGTTCGATCAGAGTTTCAGTGTCCATGGCGACTGCTTTGGTGATGAGGAAATGGCTGTTGATCTTATCGGTGAGTTCATTATTTTCCAACATCATTCAGCCCTAGAATGTAATCTATTTGCAAATATTTTTTTTTTTTTGTGTTTTGTTTTTACCAATATTGCAATTTAATATGCGATTTATTTTCAAGCTCTTTATCTTCTGTATTATTCAACAAAGATGAGCAATAAATCATTGTATAGTAATGGTGGGAATCTTTTGAACTTTATTTTTAATGAAGATCCAGCTGGGGAAGACATTGCATTTGTTTGCTTCATTTTACCGGATTAGGTTGTAAACAAGACTGGATTTGCAGACAGGATGAGATTAAAAAAACAATGCTGTGGCTTCTGGATCTGACAGTAATGATGCAACACAATTATGGGAGTAAAAAATGTTTTTTAAATGTGATAGTATTGCATTGTTACGTTTGATATCTACCGATTATGTACGTGTCTAACTAAATATAACTTCCACGCTGTCACAGGCTTTGTATTTGAGTTCATTGTCCTGCGATTCGTGATCAGACTCAAACATGTATGGGCCAGGGTCTTAAATAGTGAAATGTGCACGCGCATGTGTGTGTATGTACAGTTCTCGGTTATATCCACTGATCGGGCCGGCTAAGTAATAAAAAAAAAACATTCCAATTAATTGCGGGTGGATGAGAGAGAAATCATTGTGTTTGTTTGATAAAGACATTTTGCGAGCCCTGTGGGCGACTCTTTCTGGTTGCCGTTTCTCCACATTGGAAGTTTTCAAAACAATTCCTCACATGTAATGACTGGGGAGCCGAAGCACATTATAATATATGCAAAACTGTTATCCAACCATAGCAGTGGGTGTTTACTTCCAAGTCTTCAATGCTGCATGGCCATAAAAACCAAGTGTTTCAAGAGCTAGGCTCAAAACCAGGGTAGAAAATAGCCTTTTACTTATTCATTATGATGTTTTTGAATGTAAAAACCACGCAAACATCAAGACCTCAGACAACAGTATACATTTTTTTTTAAAAAGCCAGTTCATGAACCCTTTAAAGTCAACACGAAATCTAAACTGACATTTATTTTATAATGCAGCATGTTATTCAAATATATATATTTTTTGTAATACATAAAAATCTATATATTAAAATATGCAGTTGTGGTCAGAATTATTGGCACACCTGGTAAATATCATCAAAGATGGCTGCAAAAATAAATATGCAATGTTTATCCTTTTGATCTTTTATTTAAAAATCTAACCTTTCATTGAAGTAAAATTATTAAAAGTGGGGGGTAACACATTGGCCATAATTATTAGCACCCTAAAAAATGTTATGAGTAAAATATCTCACAAGTATATTTCCATTTAATATTTTCCATTTTTTTAGCACACTATGGTGACTGTAGCATGAAATTGCCATGCTACACGTTTCACAGGAGTATAATTATTGTGATGAATGATTAAGGGAATTTGGCCTTTGTGTTTCCTCATGAGTAAAACCAAGGCTAAGAAAATAGCTAAAGCATTTTCACCAGGGCAATAATTAAGAAGTTCAAACAACTAAAGATGTTACGAATCTGCCTGGAAGAGGACGTGTGTCTATATTGTCTTAATGCACGGCGAGGAAGAAAGTTTGAGTGGCCAAAGACTCTCCAAGGATTGGGGTCAGAAAGCCTTTAAAAAAGTTCTGACAACCCCTACAACACCACATGTTGTTTGGGAGGGTTTCAAGAAAAATCCTTCTTTCTCATCCAGAAACAAACTCCAGCATATTTAGTTGTCAGACACGACTGGAACAGAAGGGACCTGGTTCTGTGGTCAGATGAAACTATAAAAAGAGCTTTTTGGCAGCAAACCCACCAGGTGTGTTTGGTGCAAACAGGGATAAAAAGTACCCCATGCCCACGGTTAAATATACTGCTGGATCTTTAATGTTGTGGGCCTATTTTTTTTTTTGTCTTTTTGCTGGAGGCCCTGGACATCTTGTTCAGATACATGGTATCATGGATTCTAGCAAATACCAACAGATAAAAAATCTAAACCTGGCGGCCTCTACTAGAAATCTTATAATGGGCTGTGGTTGGATCTTCCATCAGGACAACAATCCAAAACATACATCAAAATCAACACACAAATGTGTCACTGAGCACAAAATGAAGCTTCTGCCATGGACGTCCTAGTCTCCTGACCTATAGAAAAAGAGTGGGGTGAACTTGGCACCACCAACATGGAGCTGTGAATCTGAAGGATCTGGAGAGATTCTGTATGGAGGAATGTTCTCTGATCTCCTGTCAGGTGTTCTCCAATCTCATCAGGCATTATAGAAGACGACTCAGAGCTGTTATATTGGCAAAAGGGGGCTGGAAAAAGTATTTAATAAAAGGGTGCCAATAATTATGGCCAACGTGTTCTGGAGAAAAGCATTTATTTCATAATGTGATTTACCCAACACTTTCAGTTGTTTTACTTCAATGAAAAGTTAGAATTTTGTGAATTTTTAAATAAAAGATCAAAAGTATAAACAATGCAGATTTATTTTTATAGCCATCTTTGATCATATTTAATAATCCTGACTAAAACTATATATAAAAATTAAAGTGTTAATGTCAACCAAAAGACAATTATAATATTTAGTCATTGCTTTAAGCTACTGTTGTAGGTCATGCTGATTTTCTAAAATCTTGCAAAGAGTGAAATTAGATGTTTCACCCAGAAATAAATATTACCCCATGATTTACTCACCCTCAAGTCATCCTAGGTGTATATGATATTCTTCTTTCAGTGAATGGCAGCCCAAAAAAGTGCATCAATCCATTATAAAAGTAATCCACACTGCTCTGGGGGGATAATAAAGGCCTTCTGAAGCGAATCGATGGGTCTGTGTGAGAAAAATATCTAGCTTCCGCCAGACCGCCTTCTTTATTCAACTTATGATAAAAGTGTAACTGGCACGACGTCTTTGAGCTGCGTGAACACTTATGGATATTTTTCTTACGTAAACGCATTGCTTCGCTTCAGAAGGCCTTTATTTAACCCCCCGGAGCCGTGTGGATTACTTTAATGATGGATGAATGCACTTTTTTGGGCTGCCATTCACTGCGATTTGAAGAAGAAAGAAGAAGTCATATACACCTAGGATGGCTTGAAGGTGAGTCATTTTTGGGTGAACTGACCGTTTAATGTGACAGACAAGTGTTACCATTAATGTAATGGAGGTTGCTGCAATAATTAAATGTTTTAAAAAAAAATGGGATGCATTGAAATGCCCTATTGTCACAATAGCACTGACATATTTTAAGATATGTCAGTGCAAGTTGTTTTTAGTGAAGACGACACAAACATGCATTTTAGTCTGGGACTAGCTTAAGCCTTGTCTGTGAAACCGGCCAATAATGTACTGAGCATGGATCACGAGTCCCGTTTTTTTTTTTTGTCCCCCGATTTTGTACAAACACATTTGCCTAATTTTTGTCTTTTTTTAAAAACCTTAATGGAACCTCATCACCTTCACACTTACAATATTTGTTTCCTCCTCTTTCTTTCTGTCAAGATTTTATAGCGAGTAATACTGAGGATTCTCTGATGCCTGATTACCATGGGGGCACTCCTGATGAATTACCAGCTGCACCTCCTCCAACTGCTGTCAGTGCAGGTAATGTTGCTTTTTCTTTTACGTATTTGCATTACATTATATTTTACCCTTTGGAAGAGATGAGCCAGTAGCCATGCTGTTGTTCATGGATTATTCATCTTCATAATTCATTCTCATTCGCTGTTAGGAATAAGTAAATGTTCTGACATGGTGTCAGTGGATATATACAAGAAATAGTCATATAAACACTGATTCACATTCAAGTGGGTTTTTTGGCATGGTACAAAGTCTTTACATTGCCAAATCATTGGTAACATTCAATTACAGACATGCACAAGTGTACACAGTTTAAAAAAAAAAAGGTTGATAAAATGATAACAGTGAGAAGGGAAAAGCAAAACATTACACAATGATTTGTTTTGTCATCTAAGTGTATTATGTCTTGCTGGCATCCATATAAGATCCTCTTATAAGACTAACAATTAGACATGTTCGATTTGCATTCATGCATTTTGCTGTCATTCAGAATAAGTTTGACATAGCCAGTTTAGAATAGGATGTGAATATAAATGATTTTTTTGGGTTTTTTTTTTTTAAAATTAGGCTAAATTCTCATGCATTTAAATAAAAAATATTTAATATAACAAATACATGTAGGTGTATAGTATGGGCTTTGCACATTTAATACCTGACATTTAAGAATATAATATAACAAATGCTTAATAACTGATTGGTTATGTGGGTGTACAGTAACAATCTTAACATTATCAATCAAGCAATTTCCCAATGCTTCCAACATGAACATTTACCACTGTGTCATTCTCTTAAGAGCCGAGTCTGTGAAACCAGAACATTCCTGTTTAAAGGGGGTGGCCAGTCCAGCCTTGACTGAGACCACTTTCTTGGTAAACGCAGAGGAAGGTTTTGCTCTTGCACCCGTTGCTGTCACACGTGAGTGTTAACTCCTCTGGAGAATATTATGAGCAGTAGTGTTATTGACCGTGGCTTCAAATTGATTAACCTTGTTCACTGTTGAACTATTAAAGGGATAGTTCACTGAAAAACTTAAATTCTGTCATTTACTCAACTCATGTTCTTCCTAATCTGTATGTCTTGCTTTCTTTTGTGGAACATAAAGGAAGATATTTTGAGAAATGTTTTTTGTGTCCATATAGTGGAAGTCAGTGGTCACCAAAACCACTGGTTACCAGCATTCTTCAAAATGTCTTATTTTGTATTTTGCAGAAGAAAGAAAGTCATACAGGTTTGGAATGGCACGAGTGAGTAAATGATGACAGAATTTTCATTTTTGGGTGAACTATCCCTTTAATGTTAGGGTTTTAACTGTTCTCATGAAGCCACTTGAGGGTGCTGTTGGCAACCAGGAATAAAAATATCCATTGTAAGTTTTGTAGGCCAGATCAGTAATGAATCAGCTGCTGTAGTATGTACACACCATGTAGATTTTCTATGTTCACTGAATACCATGATGGCCTACTATGTTTGCCAAAAGGTGTAGTATGCAGCCAGAGTAATATCAACCACCGTTTTTCTTTACTGATTTTATTGCACTGCCAAACAAAAAGCCATTTTTGCATAATATATTTTTTATATTTTGAGATGGCAACTAGTATTGAGCATGAGTTTGAAATGACTAGTTTTAGCATTATAAAGTACATACTGCTCAATAAGCAATATGTTAGTATTCCGTTCTGAATTTAGGCATGGTCACAAATCTGCTAATACTTGCAAACATGTGCTCAGCATCTTCAACAAGGAAAAGAATGACGAGGAAGAGGAAGCTGATGATTGACCGGTCAAAGGAACTAACTGACGATGCCATTAGAGATCAACTGGCTGACTGCTCTGACCTTTTAACTCCGTTGGAGATAGCCCCGCCCACCCGGCAACTCATGGAGTGGAGGGTGAATGGAGGAGTGAAGCAGCTGTTCTCGAGTTTTTGCCTTCCACTTTTACACCCTGACTTAAAGCAGGTATCGCACACTCCACTGCTGAAACAGCAGCAAAGCTAAGTTGAAGTGCTCTGCTGTCATTATACTGTCATTGTAGCATTGAGGCAGTGCATCACATGAAAGCTTCTTCTCCCTCTATTCCTCTAGCTGTTCCCTTGCGACACATCACCTAGGAGACAGGGCTTGGAGGGAGGAGCGAGACAGCAGGCTGACCCCGAG
>CM031950.1:40065998-40203498 GCA_018749465.1 Paracanthobrama guichenoti | reverse complement strand
CCCTTTTGGTCACAGGAGGAGAGTAGGTTGGAGGTGTCATATCCAGAGCCTGTCTCTGAGATCTCCATGTTTGTTCATCCATATGTAGAGACGAGGGAAGCACCACTGGTGACACAGACAGAGGTAGTGCTAAACACTCCACCACACACAAGACATTTTATCTCTTCAACACAACCACATGTACTGATAATTAACTAATTATCGAAAGAAACAAATTAAAGAAATTCGTCATTTATGACGCATTGCTTCCCCGCCATTGACAGAATTTTCCCGCAATTCGTGTTTTCACTGTTATATGGTAGGGTGCGTTATTATTCATCTTTTGATGTATAATAACGATCCAAAAACAAGCAAAGAAGATCCAAAAACAAGCGAAGAAGAAGTGTTCGCATGTAAGCTAACATGAAC
The DNA here is from genome assembly GCA_018749465.1 of Paracanthobrama guichenoti. NCBI lineage: Eukaryota > Metazoa > Chordata > Actinopteri > Cypriniformes > Gobionidae > Paracanthobrama > Paracanthobrama guichenoti. The sequence goes on along the minus strand of CM031950.1, from coordinate 40,203,090 downwards.
ATCAAACATTTAACAGCATATAAATTAGGGATGTGCATGAGTACTTGACATGACAGCGACAATTGATCATGGAAACGATGACTGTCAGTTTTGCGCAGTACATGAAGTCTGATTGGTTAGCGTTAGTCAAGTCACTTTTATTTATATAGCGCTTTTAACAAGTCCAATTGTTTCAAAGCAGCTTCACATTGTTAACAGGAAAATAATGCAACAGAATTTGTACAGCCGTTCAGGTGAAACGGTGATGTTATCCAGCTAATTTCAAGTATCATATAGTGTCAATGCGGGCAGATCGGTAATATAGATGAAATTTAGGTGTCCCCAACTGAGCAAGCCAAAAGCCAGAGGCAACGGTGGCAAGGAAACAAAACTCCTTCAGGGTCAGAATGGAGAAAAAAACCTTGGGAGAAACCAGGCTCAGTCGGGGTGCCAGTTCTCCTCTGGCCGACGAACAAACAGTGTATGATTTATAATTCTGGCAACATTGCAGGTCTTAATTCATATTAGGCAAATTAAGATTGTTTGAAAGATTGGAGTCGTCACGCCGAAGACGTGTTTAATGAGGATGTCGTGTCGATGCGGGGCAACCACCCAGTAAAGCATTACAATAATCTAGCCTTGAGGTCATGAACGCATTAATTAACTGTTCAGCATTTTGCATTGAAAGGATGTGCCGTAATTTAGATATATTTTTAAGATGGTAGAATGCAGTTTTACAGATGCTAGATACGTGGCTTTCAAATGAAAGATTGGTATCAAAGAGCACACCCAGGTTCCTCACTGACGACGAGGACTTGACAGAGCAGCCATTGAGTGTTAGACAGTATTCTAGGTTACTACTTGCAGAGTTTTTTTGTCCAATAATTAAAAATTATTTTTTTTCTGAATTAAGTTGCAGGAAATTACTAGACATCCAATGTTTTATATCAGCTATGCATTCCGTTAATCTTGTGAATTGGTAAGTTTCGTCAGGGCGTGAAGAAATATAGAGCTGAGTATCGTCAGCATAACAGTGAAAACTAACGCCATGCTTCCTAATGATATCTCCCAGTGGTAGCATGTACAGGGTGAAGAGCAACGGTCCTAGCACTGAGCCCTGCGGTACTCCATACTGAACTTGTGATCGGTGTGACATCTCTTCATTTACTGCTACAAACTAATAACGGTCAGATAAGTATGATTTAAACCATGCCAATGCAGTTCCACTAATGCCAACATAATTTTCGAGTCTATTCAAAAGAATGTTGTGGTCGATAGTATCGAATGCAGCGCTAAGATCGAGTAACACTAATAGAGAGATACAACCACGATCGGATGATAAGAGTAAATCATTTGTAACTCTGATGAGAGCAGTCTCAGTACTATGATGCGGTCTAAATCCTGACTGGAAATCCTCACAGATACCATTTCTTTCTAAAAAGGAACATAATTGTGAAGACACTGCCTTTTCCAGTATTTTTGACAGGAAGGGTAGATTTGAGATCGGCCTGTAATCGGCTTTGTGATCGGACTAATTCTGTTGGATCAAGTTGAGGTTTTTTAATAAGTGGTTTGATAATAGCCAACTTAAAAGTTTTCAGTACATATCCTAATAACAAAGATGAGTTAATGATATTAAGAAGAGGATCTATGACCTTTTGAAGCATCTCTTTTAATAGCCTAGTCGGTATAGGGTCGAGCATACATGTTGTTGATTTAGATGATTTAACGAGTTTAGCCAATTCTTCCTCTCCTATAGCAGTGAGTGAGTGGAATTTTTCCTCAGTGACACTACAATGCTCTGTCTGATGTGACACTGTAGTAGATGGCTGCATGGTTATAATTTTCTTCCTAATATTATCGATCTTACATGTAAAGAAGTTCATAAAGTCATTACTGCTGTGCTGTTTACAACCATCAGAAGTAGAAGCTTTATTTTTGGTTAACTTAGCCACTGTATCAAATAAATACCTAGGGTTGTGTTTGTTTTCTTCTAAGAGAGTCGAGAAATAAGCAGATCTAGCAGTTTTTATGGCCTTTCTGTATGCGATCATGCTCTCTTTCCACGAATTACGAAAAAACTCTAGTTTTGTTTTCTTCCAGCTGCGCTCCATTTTCCTGGCTGCTGTTTTAAGGGCCTGGGTGTGCTCGTTGTACCATGGCTTTGGACTATTTTCTTTAATCTTCTTTAAGTGCCGGGGAGCAACTGTGTCTAAAGTGCTGGAAAAAAGAGAGTCAATAGTTTCTGTTGCAAAATCGAGTTCCTCTAGGCTATCTGGAGATGAAACTGATGAGGAAGATTATTTAAAAAGCAATCTTTAGTGGTGGCAGTGATAGTTCTGCCATATTTGAAGAGAGGGGACGGCTTTGCAGCCTTAGCTAAATTAAGTATACATGATACTAGGTAATGATCTGAGATGTCGTCGCTCTGCTGCAGAATTTCAACGGTATCAACATTTATTCCATGTGACAATATTAGGTCTAGAGTATGATGAGTGGGTCCTGACACGTGTTGCCTTACTCCAATAGAGTTTAGAATGTCTCTAAATGCCAATCCCAATGCATATTTTTCATTATCTACGTGGATATTAAAATCACCAACAATTAGTACTTTATCTGCAGCCAGTACTAACTCTGATAGAAAGTCAGCAAATTCTTTGATAAAATCTGTATTGTGGCCTGTATACAGTAGCCAGCACAAATGTCAAACGGGATTTATCAATTACACTACATAATGCTACATAAAGCACTAAAACTTCAAAAGAATTATATTTGAAACTAGACTTCTGAGTAATACTGAAGATATTATTATAAATTACAGCAACCCCTCCCCCTTTACCTTTCAGACGCGGCTCGTGTTTATAACAATAATCTTGGGGGGTGGACTCATTTAAAGTAATGTAGTCGTCAGGTTTTAGCCAGATTTCTGTCAAACACAGCACATCTAGATTATTATCTGTAATTATATCATTAACAATAAGCGCTTTTGGGGAAAGGGATTGAATATTCAGCAACCCAAGCTTTATCATTTGATCATCTGTATTATATCTGTTGTTTATTTGTTGGACATCAATTAAGTTTTTATTGTTGAATGGTCTTGATGTTTTTTTGTATTTACTGATTCGGGGAACAGACACAGTCTCTATGTGATAATATCTAGGTGAAAGAGTCTCTATGTGTTGGGATTTATGACTTCTGTAACGGGAGACAGCTAGCAGACTGTCGGGACAGCATGCTGTCCAGACTGGACAAATAAAGTTAAACTATGGATTTGAAAGCTCGCAGTGATGTCTGGAATCACTTTGATCATAAAGTTAAAGGGTTAGTTTACCCAGAAATGAAAATTGTCATTAATTCCTCACCCTCATGTTGTTCCAAACCTGTAAAAATTTTGTTCATCTTCGAAACACAATTTAAGATATTTTTCATGAAATTCAAGAGGTTTCTGAACCATCCACGGGTAGTAACATCATTGCAACTTTCAAGGCCTAGAAAGGTAGTAAAGACATCGTTAAAATAGTCCAACAAAACAAAAAGACAACAAAAAGAGAATACTTTTTGTGCACAAAAACAAAACTTTATTCAACTATTTCTTATCATCTGTGTCAGTCTCCAATGCTATTCACGTAGTAAAGACAGTGCAGAGCTTCCAGGTTCTACGTCAGGATGCCGGCTCATTATTGGCCAGCTCCTGCGTAGTTTTTTTTATTTTACTCTCAATTCAAACATGCGAATGAAAACTGAAACGTGATACATCTGTTTGTTTTGATGATCATGTCTATCGCAGACATGCTCATGTGACATTGCAGTTCTTCATCATCATGAAATATCATCTGCATATGAAATATTAAAGCTTTATCACTCTCAACTTGAGCACACATACCCAACGCATTGCGCACAGAGAGCTGGATGTCGGCGCGTCCATGAAACTAGACAAGTTCTCTTTCATGTGTTATTGAGATGAAACCATCAAATGAACACAAGGTTATGTCAGAAACACACAAAGTTCACATGAAAACAGTTGGTTATGTCTGTGCACTTATGCAGCAAGTACAGAAATCCTGTGTGGTGTGTATATTAGATCTGTGTAACGTTACTAAAGTGAAAGCAGTGTAATATACAGTATCTACTGCTATATCTGCTGTTGATATGAATCAAATAACAAAAGATAAACAGAAAATCACTCACTGTTCTTGACTTTATTAAGAACACATTTCTTACATGAATGCTGTTGTTAAATGCTCTGGCGAGGAGATAAACATGGCGGATTATGTACCGCTCTCTGAGGGCGGGGTCTATGCTAATACAGCAGTGTCCATCAACACTTGTGGGCGGGGCCTGTGAAATGTGACATCACTTTACCAGGAATCTGCAAACGGCTTGTTCTGAGACACTGCTTATAATTTATGGGGATTAAAAAAAATAGAGTGGGTGGATTTTTAACATTATAGGGTGGTTGTGTACACACACTGCCAACACACATTTATGTTCAAATAGTTGGAAACACTTGGGATATTGTAAGTACTCAACTGAACAAAATGTGTAACACTGGCCTAGGGGTTTTTGGATATTTTACTGCAAAAATCTTACATATTGCACCTTTAAGCAGCACACCTGTTTTCAGCAATGATAATAATTCAAATGTTTTTTGAGCATCAAATAAGCATATTAGAATGATTTCTGAAGGATCATGTGACACTAAAGACTGGAGTAATGGAGTATTTCAGAATATTCCTGTTTTTACTGTATTTTTTTAAAATCATATTAATGCAGCCATTAGAGACTTTTTCTTTTCTTCAAAAACATACAATTCTTTGTGTTGTAAAAACAGTAGAACATGGTGCCAGCAACACTAAGTAATATTAGTAGTGTAATATTAGTAGCTTAGGCTACTAATATGTAACAATTGTTATATCATCATTAATGTTACTGGAAAAAAACTCATGAAAGGATAACACCTTTGCAGTAGAGAGTTGCTGTGTTCAGAGGTGTGTGTGTGTGTGTGTTTACCTCTTACATTTTGTCTGCAGTCAACTCTGAACAGCCAGGATATGGAGGATAAGAGACTGACCAGTCGGGCACACAACCTCCTCCAGGCCCTCAAAGTAAGAAACAATCAGACGTCAAATCCAAAGACAGTGTTGATGCTGATCGAGCCTGGCGTGAGGAGCAGTTGTAGATAAGGATTTAGGAGTGAAGAATTAAGAGAATGGGAAATTAAATGTATGGGTGCTGAAGAGAACATCGGGCTAAAGGGCATAAACTCAATCACACACACTGTCATTCATTTGACACTCTGTTTACAGTAGAAACGCCAGGCTTTTCTTTTATATATGAAATATGTGCTGTATAGGATAATATGAAATATAACTTGTGTAGGACTGTGTAGTTTGTATGACTTAAAGGGTTAGTTCACCCAAAAATTAAAATTATCCCATGATTTACTTACCCTCAAGCCATACTAGGTGTATATGGCATTCTTCTTTCAGACGAACACAATCGGAGTTATATTAAAAATGTCCTGGCTCTCCTAAGCTTCCAAGCAAAAGTGTAGCGCCCGCGCCTCTCGCAGTTCAAAACGCTTGCGCTACGTCTGAAGAGCGTAACTGGAGTGCAGAGCGTAAGCATTTTGAACTGCAAGAGGTGCGGGCACTACACTTTTTCCGTAAGTTGAATATGGAAGAATGTCATATACACCTAGGATAACTTTAGGGGGAATAAATAAATAATTTTTGGGTGAACTAACCTTTAAAGATATTGTGTGCTCCAAGAGACATGATGATTGATTGCACAGTATGAAGTCTCAAGAGGACACGTCCACAGAGCACAGTTCACTGACTGTCGGATGTATTTAACACACAAACATGGCAGGGTCTGTCTAAAAGCACTATTTCCAGTCAGTTCCAATGGACTATTTGTGGGTGTTTATGCAACCAGTCTGCCGGGAAAGTCACATTTTCAAGACACTAGCTTGATACAGTGACAACTGAACTGTTGTGGAAAAACCAATCATTGGATTTGCAGAATTGTGTATTTTGCTTTATTTTCTGAGTTATGTTGCGTTTTGTTCTCACAACAAAACAAACGGTGTTTGTTTTTTTAAGTTTTTTCTCTCTAAGTGGATGGTGGTACCTATATCAGTGGTATGCTGCTTTAGTGCTCTCTTTTGGGATTGCACATTGAAAATATTACAATAATTATATTTATTTAATTGTCATGTATAATGATGGACTTTAATATTTCAAGTGTATTGTATACCATTAGGGTTAAATCTCTGTATAAAAAGATTTAAGATAAGTTGATGTTTGGCAAACTGGATACCTTTTGGGTTGTGCAAGTAAAACATAATTTGATTTGCTCTCCAAAGATGATTTATAAAGATTCCTTTCAAAAAGGCTACCCCCCTGAAAGTTAGTTAGTGGGTATATGCATGTTTTAGGTTTGAACCTGCACTAACATCTTCTTTCTCTTCAGAGACGAGACTCTTCTCCCAATGCCGTGTACAGTCTTCACGCTTTATGTGAGGGCAGCAGTCGTTCATACGTGGCAGCCATGTTTTTCTGCTTGCTGGTGTTGAGGAAACAACTAATTCTCAACCTGCACCAGAGCACCCCATACAGTGACATCATCGCCACACCTGGGCCTCTCTTTTCCTCCCTCTAGAACAGGTAGCCATGAAGCAATGGAGGGAAAAACGTTTGAGGCTTTGACTCATTTAAGGGCTTTGCGGTTTCATTAATGTTCTTGGTTGGAAGCAAATTTGGTGAATTTCTGTTTTTTAAAGTTTTTAGGCAATGTGTTACCCTGTGGAGACCTGCTTAAAACAATTAAATTCACTGGTATAGTGTTATACTGTTTCTAAAAAACAATATATATATATATATATAAGCTGGGCTATAGCTAAATCGTACTGTAGAGCAGCACATTGAATTGTCTGCATCAGATGATCATTAATTTGATTTGTTTCAGTTTAACCAATTTAATGATCTTTGTTCATTATTGAAAAGTAAGTTGCAATGGCTTGAAAGCATGAATAGTTCTTTAGTCTCTTCTCCTGTAGTAATAGTTACGTTTTAAACAGTTCTGCTCTGTGTTGGTTATTTTGATCTGTATTTTCTTTTTACCTGATCCTTAAAAACCATTAAATGTATAAATCAAATAAATAAGTAAATATTGCAAAACAAAACAAAATTATTTACTCTTTCTAATGTTGTTACCCACCATATAACATACTTTCACAGGCACTAAGGAGAAGTTTAGCAGATTGTCCTGTGTTTTAAAATGGAAATGGAGTGAATGGAGACTGATGCTATATTGAGTACTGAGAAAAATAAAATCATAAAATAGATACGAGACAGCCATTTCTGATCTCTAATCTGTCTCTGCAATACTGGTTAATAGTGTTCACTCTATACGCACTTAATCCTATAAAGCCTACTGTACCATATTTGATCGATTCATTTCTAAGGCCTCTAAATTATCAACATGAGTCACACAATCTACTACATGCCTTCTGTCATCTTTTTGATAGTTTATACTTTTTAGCAAGTAAAAGACTGTACAATTATACTAAAAAGTATCAGGTCGTGGTTCACGTGTCTTTTTGCTGTGGAATCTTACTGATTTTTGAATCTTACTGAAGTAAATGTAAGAATATCTTGGTTGATAAGAAACACTTATTAACTAACATGAACTAACAATGAGCAATACATTTGTTACAGTATTTATTAATCTTTGTTAATGCAGGGTGTCTGTAGGGTCTTAAAAAGTATTAAAAGCTGATAAATCAATTTAGAGAAAATTAAGGTGTTTAAAAAGCATTAAAAAGACTTAAATGTGACTGACCACACTGTTACTACACAGTAGAGCTGGGCGATATGGCCAAAAAATCCTATCTCTGTATTTTTTTGTAATGGTCACTTTCATAAAAATATACTTACATGTAGGTTTAAAATTCCACATATGGCACATTTATTAACCAACAACAAATATGTTAGAAATATGTATATTTTAGTCAGAACGATTGCGTTCCTATTCTATTGCGCTCCGTCTGTTTGGCGTCTCTCGTTCACGGAAGCCTGAATTTTAGTGGAGATTTGTTTTGACAACAAAATGGACATATTTGCATGACTTTCTAACATTTATTGATGGAGAATATACCTGTGAAATGTAAGTTATGCACTGAGTAAAGCATCACATTTCAAACACATTAAACAGTGCAAGTATTCATTTGTCTGTCAGCACAAGTATCCTAGCTCTCAGAGCATCTGACAGGGCAAGCTGCTTTAAAATATACATGTTAATATCTTACCAGTTGAAGTTTGAAGCCCTTAATCTAAAGCATGTGTCATGTTTGGGACAGATTGTATCATGCACTTTCCCTGCATCAGCTCACTCTGCGTACTCCACTATTTTTCAGATGCATTCGTATCAATCTACTGTATATTGATAAACGGTATTGCCTCAATCCATATCGTTTCTAAAAATGTATCGATATATTGTACAAACTCGATATACCGCACAGCGCTGGGAGATAATTACATAATTAAGACCATTGCTTCGAGATCTAGTGAGAAGCATTCAAATTCAACGCAGAGCTCTCCGTTATTAACCGTATGTCTCTATTAGATCAAACAGCACTGACGTGGAAACCAGGAGAAAATTAACAAGTTATAGCTTTCAGTCCATTAAATACACTCGCCATGGATTTAATGTAGTAACAGTAACTGTAACCATGGACGTTTGGCAGGAATAGTAAAATGCTTTCAAGTTCTTAACACATCTTTTTCCAGCAATTCAAAACGCTAATATTATCATATTTGTTATTTTTAAAGTGACGACCAAAATATATATATTTTTTCATACTTCAAAGATTACCCCATTTATAAAACTAAAAGTTTCAAGGTGTAGGAAAAAACTCACACTTACTTAAAAATAAAAATACATTAAATTAACATTGTAACCAGTAGGTGGCTGCCAGTTCCACTTCCTAATATATATATATTCAAACGTTTTGCTTTTGAATTACTATTTAGACATTATGAATGATAATGCTGCCCTATAATTTAATTTGCAAACCTAAAATAAAACTGCATTTTGTAATTTCTTAAAGGTATTTGTCAGTAATGCAGTCAAAATGGGGGACATGTGATGTGCTGCAGGTTGATTTTAGGTGTGCTCCTAAATTTTCTGCTTGTGCTCCTAAAAATTTCATTAAGGGGCTAAAGTGCTAGTAAAAAAAAAAATGAGTCTGGAGCAATGATAGCGCAGGTCCCTTTATGCCAAATTGTTAAACGGCATCGTTGACTAATGGGGAAATGCAAGTTTTCGTGCAAATGGATTGAGGATACGCAGTTGGAACTATGGCTGAGCGCCGTCTCTGGGAATAACCGGCGAGGTGTAGGCCTACTGCTCTGTGTCGGAAGATGATTAGCGTAGCCTCGATGGGGATCAACGCTGTCTGGTCCCACATGCTAAGTGCTATCCACAAAGCCACTATGGGACGCAAAATGCAGGTCTCTACAACGCATTTCTTTTTGTGATCAACATTTTTATTTAAATTTAATCACATACCAGAAATATATCAAAGCTCCGATGAACTATATACAGACAGATGCCATGAAAAAATGTCCACATTGAAAAAGAAGTAATGATAAACTAAGTTGATTAACTAATGATAAGAAATTATACATAAACATACGTATACACACATATAAAAAGAAAGAGAGAATGGAAAGAGTAGGATGTCAACATTTCAACTTGTCTAACAATATCTTTGCAGTTTTTATCCAACTCTGAATAGTTTTTTCCTTGGCGCTGTTGAGCTTGGCAGTGGTAGGACAATGTCTCTAAAATAAGATAGCCAAAGGATATTTGTAGGGGTGGATGGTTCTAGCCATAGCTTTAGAATAGTCTTTTGCTGCCAATAAGATCCTGTTTTGGTGAGCATTCAACTGGAGAGCGGAATCGTCTAAAAGCAGAAATATCACAGGGTCCTGAGGTATATTCAGATGTAGAATGTCAGAAAGAACAGTACATACAAAAGTCCAAAAAGGAACCACTGTTGGGCATTCCCAAAACAAATAAGAACCTACTGTAGATGTATTACATAAGTGACAGTATGGATTAGATCTAAAATGCATCTTACATAATACACTAGGAGTGATATAAGCCCTGTTAATACATTTGTAATGAATCATCTGGTGTGCCAGGTTCTTAGATGCAGTGAAACATCTGGCCCATACCACATCCCAGTCAGGTTTAGCCAAACCTTCCCTTTCCCAGGAGTAGACAGCTGGAATATAAGAGTACTGCAATAAAATAATTTAGTTATAAACCTTAGAAACTACACTACAGAGGGTGTCAGGGTCCAGCCACTCCCACAGAGGATGTGGCAAGATGCCAGTGGCCCAAGGAACGCCATACGCTTTCAAGGCTGACGTCAGTCTTAAATGTAACAAGAAAGAAAATCCAGGTAAAGAAAACTCTGTACTCCTGAAATGATTTGAGGCCCTTGTCACCAAAAATGTCATTCAGGGTATGAACACCTAGATCGGACTCTACAACGCGTTTCTGTGCAACACCACCGTCTCTACGAACCAACCATTCTCTTGTGCTTCATTCCCACCCTTCTGAATTATGTTGAATTGATGAGGTATCACAAACTACGACTGTTTAGTTGTGCTACCTTTCAATCACTATATAGTAAATATAATATATGTAATATAATTAGTGTCACCGATGTAACTGGTTAAAACTGTGCGATGAGGTCTTAAAATGTATGGAAGGAGTCTAAAAAAAAAGGTCTTAAAGGTTTTAAATTTAACTCCATGATTCCTGTATATACCCTGAAATGTTAGTTAATAAAATTCAGTTCATTATTTGTTCATGTTAGGTCACAGTGCATTATCAATATATTTTATATTGTTAATAATATTCGAAGATGAACATTTACTGGACTGACACAACTTTGGTTTACTTGATTATCCACACGTCTTTTTTTTTTTTATAATCATGTTAAAATATGAGTGTCTCGTATTAGTCTTTTCAGGAATCATCTCAATAATCATTGTATATGTGTTTTGCCCCTACAACAAAAAACTACAGAGATTTGATCATAAACGTATTAAATATAATCATTTTAATGTGAGATATAGAGTGACAACTGATATTTATATGCATTTATACTGTTATAAAGATCTAATTGATTTTACATTACTCTTACTTTTTTGGCCAGTTGCAGTTTGGGCCTCTGAGTAAAATGCAATTTTTGTTTTCAATTCCATATACTACGAGAGCCTGATGTATTAAATATGATACTCAAAAAACACAGGCATATTCAAACAAAGAATTATTTATTTTATTTTTTTCAAAAATTAATGGCGCTATAAACTATTCACTATATGAACTATACTATTTTACAGTATGTGTACATATGTGTATTATTGATGTGTTGAACAAAATCAGTGGTACAAGCATAGGCCTACAATTTAATCATGAAGCGTTTAAGCTAATTAGCATTTGGGCTAAGCTGCTGTCTTAAAGCAATCGCCACTGAAGAAAACTAACATTTTAAAGCTTCAAAGCCACTGAATAGCGATATGTGCGCATACTTTATATTGTAACTGTCCAAAAAAAAAAAAGTCCAGATCGGAAGATAGCACGACTCTCTATCCTTTTTAAACATTAGCTTCCTGCCCCTTTAAGAAACGCCGTCGCAGCGTCACGCAAATGCGTCGTTTCTGCGTCCGCAGGTCTCGTGCGCGCTCTCATCAGCAGCAGCATCCATCCATCCATCAACCGACCCGGGAGAAATGACGCGGCGCGCATCACCGGCCCGAGCGAAGGGCACAGCCAACAACATCCATGGACAAACTTCACTGGGATACCGCAAAGCAACGTCGACGGAAAAGCAGAGGATGTAAGTGACGCTCTGCAGTGTCAATGATGCTCTCGACTTTTCATAAACTCGACTGTAATGTTACGACAGAAGCTTGATGTTCATCATCATCGTAATGATTCGTGTCTCTCAGCATAAAGCAGTTTGCACTAAGCTTCTTGTTTAGCCTAATATAGTGTTATGCCCAACGCAACCGACGACGCACTGTTGCAGCGGCGCGTCTCAGTCTCAGACAGGCGAACAGTATCTGCTGATATCTCATACTGTTACATAAGACCGAGCGCTTGTGCCCTTTACTTTAGGGACGATTTACCTGCAACATATGGAGGGTGCTGACGTCATGCCCCGCTCCCACATGGGCCCTGAAAGCATGAGAGTTGTGCATCAATGAAAAATTATAATTAAAAAAAAAAAAAAAGTTATATTGCAGTACAATCCTGGAGCAGAAATGCCCGGAATTGTGCATATTTATATGAATATTATTTATTTAAAATTTTTATTGTAGTCCTCTCGCTATAGGCTTCGAGTCTCCGCAGACACCAAAGTGACCTGTGGCTGTCAGGTACTGTTCAGAGGCGAGAATGTGTGTTAGTGTCAAATGAAAGTAAAATCATCCCTAAAACACTGCATGAAGCTCCAAAACTTGACTGACCGCGTTAAAATATTACTGAGATCAAACAGAAAGACGGGCATTTTAGTTGTGCGTTTATTCTGGTCTTGGTTATTATTTACAGGGACTTTTGTATTTGATGTTAATTTGGCAACCGATATAGTTGTTTAATTTTTAATTGATTGATTCAATTGAAGTATGACATTTCATTTTACATTTATGCATACGGTCCTGAACTGAACCCTGCGGTCTGACAGATGCTCTCAGGGCATCTCATAACACATTCTGCTTATTTATTGTGGGACGTTTTATGTTTTCACAACAGTGTCAGGAAATGTTATCATCACACTTATTAAAATTGTTTGTTTGTTTGTTTTTGTTTCTGATGACAGTGCAGACTTCTCTGTGAATCAACGTATTTGTCATTGCAAATTCAGAGATGCAGAGTCAGTCCAATCCAAACATATTGCAAATCTGCTTACAAAGGGGCCACTGCTATCGTCGCATAGTTATGGATGACTGATGAGATTCTTGGATGGTTAGGATTAAATATTCTGAGCACTTCCATCAAAATATGCATGAAAATAATCTAGAAGCACATGTATCTCATAGTTCACACTAGCTTTGACATGGCAGCCAGTGTTACGTCAGTCGCGCGCGCGCGAGCACACACACACACACACACACACACACACACACACACACACACACACACACACACACACACACACACACACACACACACACACACACACACACACACACACACACACACACACACACACACACACACACACACACGCACACACACACACGTCACTCATCCCACCATAATATGCACCGGAGAGACAAACATGTTTCTGTGAGTGTGTGAATAGCTTGGTGCAAAGTGTGAAATAATCCGTCAGCTGTGTGTGTCTTTGTCTAGTTCATTTTGTGTATTGTTCTGAATGTTTGGTTTACATAAGCTTTTTATTGTCTTGCGAGTCATGTGGCATCCCGAATGAAATGCTCTCTGTTGGATTCTGTTCAGCATCTTGGGAATCTAATATTGTCTGACATGTGCCTTTGTGGATTTGGTATTGTAATGGGATGCAAGGTTGCACTGTCTCCTAAAAATAAACACTTGTGTTTGTGGCTGTCAAATGACCACAGCCAAAAATGTTGTCTTCGTTTACTCACCTTTGTGTTATTCTAAACTCTCATGACTTTCTACCGTGGAACACAAAAGGAGTGTGGCTTCAGAATGTCATATGACGTAGAATAAAGCACATACGTGTGTGTGTGTGTGTGTATGTATATATATGTATGTATATATATATATATATATATATATATATATATATATATATATATATATACTTTTGTTGTTTTTTGTTGTTTGTGTTTGAAAAATAACAGCGTGAACATTCTGCTTTTGGGTTGATGAAATGCTCCTCTTCTATGATGTACATATTTTTATTTATGAATATGTAATTATGAATTCAAATTAACAACTGTCCTAATATCATAATGAAGAAAAAAGCCTAATTAAAACAACAGAATTCTTGATATGAAAACTTTACTCATAAGTAGTTTGACATTAATCTGTAATTGTTTTCTAAGGAAAATATACACACACTATACCCTTTTTGTTCAAAAGTGACAGAAAAGACATTTATATGAGTTCTATTTAATAAATGCTTTAATACATTTAATAAATCCTTATTTAAAAATTCTGTTCATCAAAGAATCCTGAAAAACGTATCGCCATTGATGCTGAAAGTTCTGCTTTGATCACACAAATAAATGACATATTAAAATAAAATAACTGTTTTCTGTTTCCTCCAATATTAATTTAATAGTTCACAATATTGCAGTTTTTGTTTGGGCAAAGGTACTTTTGACAGGTACTGTATTTCAAATAAATGCTGTTCTTTTAACTTTGTTTGAGAATCTTAAAAACAATTATCATGTTTTACACAAAAATATGGGACCACACAACTGTTTTCAACATTGATAATAATGAGAAATATTATTTGAGCATCGAATCATCATATTAGAATGATTTCTGAAGGATCATGTGACACTGAAGACTGGAGTAATTCAGCATTACCATTCCTGGACGAAATTTTAAGATATATTAAAAGCGCAAATAATAAATTGTAAAAATATTTCACACTATTAGTGTTTGCTGTATTTTTGATCAAATAAATGAGCCATGGTGAGACGTATTTCAAAAACATTTATAAAACTTTCTGAGCCCAAACTTTTGAACGATAGTGAAGACATTTCAAGTCGGCATGGAGCAGAGGTTGCAATAGTATTTTCTTCCCTATTTTGACATATTTCCGAGTGAAAGAACTTCTCAAACAAGAACAAATGTAGGGTGGCACTTGATTTTGTCCATTGTGAATTGATTGGATGGTTGTGGCTTGTGTGGTTAGTGACCCTCGCGCCAGTAAACACAGAGAATGTCACTGCAAGAGGGAGGGAAATATTTAGATTTAAAAAAAATAAACACGGCAATATTCATTTGGTGACTTTAAACAAATCTGATTCACTGCCTTTTCATATTTTAAAAACTATTTTCTGTAACCCGTAATCATGACCACTGAGAGGAGAACTGGTACCCCGACTGAGCTTGGTTTCTTCCAAGGTTTTTTTTTCTCCATTATGCCACCTGATGGAGTTTTGGTTCCTTGCCACGGCCGCCTTTTGGCTTGGCTTGCTCAGTTGGGGACACTAAATATTCAACTAAATATTCAAATAAATTTTCAACTAAATTACTAATCTGCCCGCATTGACTCTATATGACACTATATGTTTTCTCCAGAAAAATTCTGTTGCATTATTTTCCTGTTTAGCACTGTGAAGCTGCTTTGAAACAATCGGCATTGTAAAAAGCGCTACATAAATAAAGGTAAATAAACTGACAGGTGCAGTGAATAACACTGATGATCTCTTCATCACGGCTCCTGTTAGTGGGTGGGATATATTAGGCAACAAGTGAACATTTTGTCCTCAAAGCTGATTTGTTAGAAGCAGGAAAAATGGGCAAGGGTAAGGATTTGAGTGAGTTTGACAAGGGCCAAATTGACGACTGGGTCAGAGCATCTCCAAAACTGCAGCTCTTGTGGGGTGTTCCCGGTCTGCTGTGGTCTTATCAAAAGTGCTCCAAGGAAGGAACAGTGGAGAACCGGCGTCAGGGTCATGTGCGACCAAGGCTCATTGATGCACGTGGGGAGCGAAGGCTGGCCCGTGTGG
Source organism: Paracanthobrama guichenoti (assembly GCA_018749465.1). Taxonomy (NCBI): domain Eukaryota; kingdom Metazoa; phylum Chordata; class Actinopteri; order Cypriniformes; family Gobionidae; genus Paracanthobrama; species Paracanthobrama guichenoti. The sequence goes on along the minus strand of CM031950.1, from coordinate 40,187,356 downwards.
TCCGATCAAACAGACGAGCTACTGGAGCTCAAATTGCTCAAGAAGTTAATGCTGGTTCTGATAGAAAGGCATTATCATTTCTATAAGTATGATGATAACATTTCCTGACACTGTTTTAAAAAATAATGTTGTGTAGTCTATAATACTATAGACAGCCACTTGATTGAGAGATTTATTTTTGATAGAAAAATTACTTTACTGCATGTGTGTAAAACTCAAATGATAATGTCAATCTGAGCCGTGCATTAATTTGAGTGATGACAGATATTATGGGATGACTTGAGGCAGTGCAGGAGAAGCAGATAACTTGATCTTGACCCTTAAGAAACTTAAATTAATGCTGTCACGTAACAAATCTGCTTCAAATTGAATTAAAAATGACATGAATCACTAATTACAACATTGAAATGTAAAGGGTGTACAAATACTATAAAATCGTGGGATAAATAATTGGGAATCATGTTTAAAAAAAACTGCACATTTAATTTATCTCTTATAGCTGTTATGTTATTTTGGTTGCTTGGCTGTTTCCTTACAAAGGTCCAGAATTAAATTTTTTTAATTTTTATTATTCGTCAAGTTTTTTGCCAGGTGGCTTTTTTAATCATATGATGTCATTACGTTGCTGTCTTGCTGCCAGCCAATCGCTGCTTTACTGATCATGGTTTCAAGCATTGATGCATCTGCCCTCTTCATGAACACAAGACAGCACAGTAATCTTAGATAACTTAATCCAGATATTTTAATCCAATTCGTTTTGAAGAACCAAATTAGCCAGAGATCAGTTATCACGATTAGAAGATCTGGCATCTGTCAAATCATCTCACATGTATTGAGCGAGGTACGAAGAACAGACCCCAGACCTTAAATTCATTGAAAATCTTCAGGATGTGCTGGAGGAGACTTTACAGAGTGCTGGACTCTTGCATTGTCAATACAAGATCTTGACCAAAACTTGTTGCATCTCTTGATAGAAATAACATCAGAACATTTATTCCCATCAAGAGGTGCATACATTTTTGGTCAAGATATTTAATTGACAAAGACTTGTCCAAGAGACCAATATCCTGTCATATCTGTTTGGTACTGTCTATATTTCATATTCTGTGGTGTATGTGTGTTTTAGAGAGATCTGTCCTGAGGAATCCTTGTAATTGTGTCGTGTCCTTACCCATGTCCCTCCCAGCGAACCGAAAGCCATCTGCTGGTTCCCGCAGGTAATGCTACCCGCCTTCTGTAACATGCATAATCAAACACATTGATAGTTTTCAAATTATGATGATGTGATATATTCATTCAGCACCAGTAGTGTGAATTCCTTTAAAACACATCCTGTGTAAAACATTTGTTTCACTGTGACAGCATGTTTGATATGGACGTCAGAGCTCAGCTGTCATTGTGTCTGTGTGTGTGTGTGTCATAGAAGGTCTGCTGCCCCAAGCAGCACTCGACACTCGCATGGGGACTCGACTGTCCGTAGCAGTTACTCAACAGCATCCTGCAAGTGCACAGAGAGCAATGCTGTACCACGCTCCAACCCAGCCACACCACGGTGCGCAACACACACACTCAAAGGCAGATTAGAAAGGCAGATTTTGTCTTCCATCAGGGTCGTGTTCCAGATTTTGTATGGTGGCAAAAAGTACAGTCCAAAAATAGAATTAATGGAACAGACATGACACCGTATCCGTTAATAAGTCTGGTTACTTGTGACTGAAATACCGATGTGATTGTTATGGAAGCCACAGAATAAAAAAATTTAAAAGGTAATTGCGACTTTTTATCTCATAATTCTGACTTTTTATCTCGCAATTCTGACTTTATAACTCGCAATTCTGACTTTATAACTCGCAATTCTGACTTTATAACTCAATTCTGACTTTATAACTCACAAATTCTGAATTTATATCACGCAATTCTGACTTTATAACCCGCAATTCTGACTTTATATCTCAATTCTGACTTTATATCTCAATTCTGACTTTATAACTCAATTCTGACTTTATATCTCACAAATTCTGAATTTATATCTTGCAATTCTGACTTTATAACCATAATTCTGACTTTATAACTCAATTCTGACTTTATAACTCAATTCTGACTTTATATCTCACAAATTCTGAATTTATATCTTGCAATTCTGACTTTATAACCCGCAATTCTGACTTTATAACCCAATTCTGACTTTATAACTCAATTCTGACTTTATAACTCAATTCTGACTTTATAACTCAATTCTGACTTTATATCTCACAAATTCTGAATTTATATCTTGCAATTCTGACTTTATAACCTGCAATTCTGACTTTATAACTCACAATTCTGACTTTATATCTCAATTCTGACTTTATATCTCACAAATTCTGAATTTATATCTTGCAATTCTGACTTTATAACCCGCAATTCTGACTTTATATCTCAAGTCTGACTTTATATCTCAATTCTGACTTTATAACTCAATTCTCACTTTATATCTCAATTCTGACTTTATAACTCATAATTCTGACTTTATATCTCAATTCTGACTTTATAACTCAATTCTGACTTTATAACTCACAATTCTGACTTTATAACTCAATTCTCACTTTATATCTCAATTCTGACTTTATAACTGCAATTCTGACTTTATATCTCAATTCTGACTTTATAACTCAATTCTGACTTTATAACTCACAATTCTGACTTTATAACTCAATTCTGACTTTATATCTCGCAATTCTGAATTTATAGACTATAACTCGTAATTCTGACTTTATAACTCAATTCTGATGTTATATCTCAATTCTGACTTTATAACTCGCAATTCTGACTTTATAACTCAATTCTGATGTTATATCTCAATTCTGACTTTATAACTCAATTCTGACTTTATAACTCGCAATTCTGACTTTATATCTCAATTCTGATGTTATATCTCAATTCTGACTTTATAACTCGCAATTCTGACTTTATAACTCAATTCTGACTTTATAACTCGCAATTCTGACTTTATATCACGCAATTCTGACTTTATAACTCAATTTTGATTTTATAGCTCAATTCTGACTTTAGAACTCAATTCTGACTATGACTCAATTCTGACTTTATAACTCAATTCTGACTTTATATCTCGCAATTCTGACTTTATAACTCGCAATTCTGACTTTATAACTCAATTCTGACTTTATAGCTCAATTCTGACTTTATAACTCGCAATTCTGACTTTATAACTCAATTTTGATTTTATAGCTCAATTCTGACTTTATAACTCAATTCTGACTTTATATCTCATAATTCTGACTTTATAGACTATAACTCACAATTCTGACTTTATATCTCGCAATTCTGACTTTATAGACTATAACTCACAATTCTGACTTTATAACTTGCAATTCTGACTTTATTATTCAATTCTGATGTTATATCTCAATTCTGACTTTATAACTTGTAATTCTGACTTTATAACTCAATTCTGACTTTATAACTCAATTCTGACTTTGTCTCTCGCAATTCTGACTTTATAACTCATAATTCTGACTTTATATCTCAATTCTGACTTTATATAACTCACAATTCTGACTTTATAACTCAATTCTGACTTTATAACTCACAATTCTGACTTTATATCTTGCCATTCTGAATTTATAGACTATAACTCATAATTCTGACTTTATAACTCAATAATGATGTTATATCTCAATTCTGACTTTATAACTCAATTCTGACTTTATAACTCATAATTCTGACTTTATAACTCAATTCTGACTTTATATCTCACAAATTCTGAATTTATATCTTGCAATTCTGACTTTATAACCCATAATTCTGACTTTATATCTCAATTCTGACTTTATATCTCAATTCTGACTTTATAACCCGCAATTCTGACTTTATATCTCAATTCTGACTTTATAACTCAATTCTGACTTTATAACTCGCAATTCTGACTTTATAACTCAATTCCGACTTTATATCTCACAAATTCTGAATTTATATCTTGCAATTCTGACTTTATAACCCGCAATTCTGACTTTATAACTCAATTCTGACTTTATAACTCAATTCTGACTTTATATCTCACAAATTCTGAATTTATATCTTGCAATTCTGACTTTATAACCCGCAATTCTGACTTTATAACTCACAATTCTGACTTTATATCTCAATTCTGACTTTATATCTCACAAATTCTGAATTTATATCTTGCAATTCTGACTTTATAACCCGCAATTCTGACTTTATATCTCAAGTCTGACTTTATATCTCAATTCTGACTTTATAACTCAATTCCGACTTTATATCTCGCAATTCTGACTTTATAACTCGCAATTCTGACTTTATATCTCAATTCTGACTTTATAACTCAATTCCGACTTTATATCTCGCAATTCTGACTTTATAACTCGCAATTCTGACTTTATATCTCAATTCTGACTTTATAACTCAATTCTGACTTTATAACTCACAATTCTGACTTTATAACTCAATTCTGACTTTATATCTCGCAATTCTGAATTTATAGACTATAACTCATAATTCTGACTTTATAACTCAATTCTGATGTTATATCTCAATTCTGACTTTATAACTCGCAATTTGACTTTATAACTCAATTCTGATGTTATATCTCAATTCTGACTTTATAACTCAATTCTGACTTTATAACTCATAATTCTGACTTTATATCTCAATTCTGATGTTATATCTCAATTCTGACTTTATAACTCGCAATTCTGACTTTATAACTCAATTCTGACTTTATAACTCGCAATTCTGACTTTATAACTCAATTCTGACTTTATATCACGCAATTCTGACTATGACTCGCAATTCTGACTTTATAACTCAATTCTGACTTTATATCTCATAATTCTGACTTTATAACTCACAATTCTGACTTTATAACTCAATTCTGACTTTATAGCTCAATTCTGACTTTATAACTCGCAATTCTGACTTTATAACTCAATTTTGATTTTATAGCTCAATTCTGACTTTATAACTCAATTCTGACTTTATATCTCGCAATTCTGACTTTATAGACTATAACTCACAATTCTGACTTTATAACTTGCAATTCTGACTTTATAATTCAATTCTGATGTTATATCTCAATTCTGACTTTATAACTTGTAATTCTGACTTTATAACTCAATTCTGACTTTATAACTCAATTCTGACTTTATGTCTCGCAATTCTGACTTTATAACTCAATTCTGACTTTATGTCTCGCAATTCTGACTTTATAACTCAATTCTGACTTTATATCTCAATTCTGACTTTATAACTCAATTCTGACTTTATATCTCAATTCTGACTTTATATCTCAATTCTGACTTTATAACTCAATTCTGACTTTATATCTCAATTCTGACTTTATATCTCAATTCTGACTTTATAACTCAATTCTGACTTTATATCTCAATTCTGACTTTATATCTCAATTCTGACTTTATAACTCAATTCTGACTTTATATCTCAATTCTGACTTTATAACTCACAATTCTGACTTTATAACTCAATTCTGACTTTATAACTCAATTCTGACTTTATAACTCACAATTCTGACTTTATAACTCAATTCTGACTTTATATCTTGCCATTCTGAATTTATAGACTATAACTCATAATTCTGACTTTATAACTCAATTCTGATGTTATATCTCAATTCTGACTTTATAACTCAATTCTGATGTTATATCTCAATTCTGACTTTATAACTCAATTCTGATGTTATATCTCAATTCTGACTTTATAACTCACAATTCTGACTTTATAACTCAATTCTGACTTTATAACTCATAATTCTGACTTTATAACTCAATTCTGACTTTATAACTCATAATTCTGACTTTATAACTCGCAATTCTGAATTTATAGACTATAACTCATAATTCTGACTTTATAACTCAATTCTGATGTTATATCTCAATTCTGACTTTATAACTCAATTCTGATGTTATATCTCAATTCTGACTTTATAACTCAATTCTGATGTTATATCTCAATTCTGACTTTATAACTCACAATTCTGACTTTATAACTCAATTCTGACTTTATAACTCGCAATTCTGACTTTATAACTCAATTCTGACTTTATAACTCGCAATTCTGACTTTATAACTCGCAATTCTGATGTTATATCTCAATTCTGACTTTATAACTCGCAATTCTGACTTTATAACTCAATTCTGACTTTATAACTCGCAATTCTGACTTTATAACTCGCAATTCTGACTTTATAACTCAATTCTGACTTTATATCTCGCAATTCTGACTTTATAACTCGCAATTCTGACTTTATAACTCAATTCTGACTTTATAGCTCAATTCTGACTTTATAACTCGCAATTCTGACTTTATAACTCAATTTTGACTTTATAGCTCAATTCTGACTTTATAACTCAATTCTGACTTTATATCTCGCAGTTCTGACTTTATAGACTATAACTCGCAATTCTGACTTTATAACTTGCAATTCTGACTTTATAACTCAATTCTGATGTTATATCTCAATTCTGACTTTATAACTTGCAATTCTGACTTTATAACTCAATTCTGACTTTATATCTCGTAATTCTGACTTTATAGACTATAACTCGCAATTCTGACTTTATAACTCAATTCTGATGTTATATCTCAATTCTGACTTTATAACTCGCAATTCTGACTTTATAACTTGCAATTCTGACTTTATAACTCAATTCTGATGTTATATCTCAATTCTAACTTTATAACTCGTAATTCTGACTTTATAACTTGCAATTCTGACTTTATAACTCAATTCTGATGTTATATCTCAATTCTAACTTTATAACTTGCAATTCTGACTTTATAACTCAATTCTGACTTTATAACTCAATTCTGACTTTATATCTCACAATTCTGACTTTATAGACTATAACTGCAATTCTGACTTTATAACTTGCAATTCTGACTTTATATCTCAATTCTGATGTTATATCTCAATTCTGACTTTATATCTCGCAATTCTGACTTTATAACTCAATTCTGACTTTATAACTCATAATTCTGACTTTATGACTCAATTCTGACTTTATAACTCAATTCTGACTTTATAACTCGCAATTCTGACTTTATAACTCACAATTCTGACTTTATAACTCAATTCTGACTTTATAACTCGCAATTCTGATTTTATAACTCAATTCTGACTTTATATCACGCAATTCTGACTTTATGACTCATAATTCTGACTTTATGACTCATAATTCTGACTTTATATCTCGCAATTCTGACTTTACAACTCAATTCTGACTATATCACATAATTCTGACTTTATATCTCAATTCTGACTTTATAACTCGCAATTCTGATTTATATCTCGCAATTCTGACTTTATAACTCGCAATTCTGACTTTATAACTCAATTCTGACTTTATAACTCAATTCTGAATTTATATCTCATAATTCTGACTTTAGAACTCAATTCTGACTTTATATCTCGCAATTCTGACTTTAGAACTCAATTCTGACTTTATAACTCGCAATTCTGACTTTATAACTCAATTCTGACTTTATATCTCATAATTCTGACTTTATAACTCATAATTCTGACTTTATAACTCAATTCTGACTTTATAGCTCAATTCTGACTTTATAACTCGCAATTCTGACTTTATAACTCAATTCTGACTTTATATCTCGCAATTCTGAATTTATATCACGCAATTCTGACTATAACTTGCAATTCTGACTTTATATCACACAATTCTGACTTTATATCTCGAAATTCTGACTTTATATCTCGCAATTCTGACTTTATAACTCGCATAATTCTGACTTTATAACTCAATTCTGACTTTATATCACGCAATTCTGACTTTATAACTCGCAATTCTGATTTATATCTCATAATTCTGACTTTATATCTCGCAATTCTGAATTTATATCTCGCAAATTCTGACATTAGAACTCAATTCTGACTTTATATCTCGCAATTCTGACTTTAGAACTCAATTCTGACTTTATAACGAAATTCTGACTTTATAACTCGTAATTCTGACTTTATAACTCGTAATTCTGACTTTATAACTCGCAATTCTGACTTGATAACTCAATTCTGACTTTATATCACGCAATTCTGACTATAACTTGCAATTCTGACTTTATATCACACAATTCTGACTTTATATCTCGCATAATTCTGACTTTATATCTCGCAATTCTGACTTTATAACTCGCAATTCTGACTTTATAACTCAATTCTGACTTTATATCACGCAATTCTGACTTTATAACTCGCAATTCTGATTTATATCTCGCAATTCTGACTTAATAACTCGCAATTCTGACTTTATAACTCAATTCTGACTTTATAACTCAATACTGAATTTATATCACACAATTCTGACTTTATATCTCGCATAATTCTGACTTTATATCTCGCAATTCTGACTTTATAACTCGCAATTCTGACTTTATAACTCAATTCTGACTGTATATCACGCAATTCTGACTTTATAACTCGCAATTCTGATTTATATCTCGCATTCTGACTTAATAACTCGCAATTCTGACTTTATAACTCAATTCTGACTTTATATCTCGCAATTCTGACTTTATAACTCAATTCTGACTTTAAAACTCAATTCTGACTTTATAACTCGTAATTCTGACTTTATAACTCAATTCTGCCTTTATAACTCGTAATTCTGCCTTTATAACTCGTAATTCTGACTTTATAACTCAATTCTGACTTAATAACTCGCAATTCTGTCTTTATAACTCGCAATTCTGACTTTATAACGAAATTCTGACTTTATAACTCGTAATTCTGACTTTATAACTTGTAATTCTGACTTTATAACTCGCAATTCTGACTTGATAACTCAATTCTGACTTTATAACTCGCAATTCTGACTTTATAACGCAATTCTGACTTTATAACTCAATTCTGACTTTATCTCGCAGTTCTGACTTTATAACTCGCAATTCTGACTTTATATCTTGCAATTCTGACTTTATAACTCAATTCTGACTTTATAACTCAATTCTGACTTTATAACTCGCAATTCTGACTTTATATCACGTAATTCTGACTTTATAATGCAATAATACTTTATAACTCGCAATTCTGACTTTATAACTCAATTCTGACTTTATATCTCGCAATTCTGAATTTATATCACGCAATTCTGACTATATATCACACAATTCTGACTTTATATCTCGCAATTCTGACTTTATATCTCGCAATTCTGACTTTATATCACGCAATTCTGACTTTATAACTCACAATTCTGACTTTATAACGAAATTCTGACTTTATAACTCGTAATTCTGACTTTATAACTTGTAATTCTGACTTTATAACTCGCAATTCTGACTTGATAACTCAATTCTGACTTTTTATAACTCGCAATTCTGACTTTATAACGCAATTCTGACTTTATAACTCAATTCTGACTTTATCTCGCAGTTCTGACTTTATAACTCGCAATTCTGACTTTATATCTTGCAATTCTGACTTTATAACTCAATTCTGACTTTATAACTCGCAATTCTGACTTTATATCACGCAATTCTGACTTTATAATGCAATAATGACTTTATAACTCGCAATTCTGAATTTATATCACATAATTCTGACTTTATATCTCGCAATTCTGACTTTATATCACGCAATTCTGACTTTATAACTCGCAATTCTGACTTTATAACGAAATTCTGACTTTATAACTCGCAATTCTGACTTTATAACGAAATTCTGACTTTATAACTCGTAATTCTGACTTTATAACTTGCAATTCTGACTTTATAACTCAATTCTGACTTTATAACTCGCAATTCTGACTTTATATCACGCAATTCTGACTTTATAATGCAATAATGACTTTATAACTCATAATTCTGACTTTATATCATGCAATTCTGACTTTATAATGCAATAATGACTTTATAACTCGCAATTCTGACTTTATAACTCAATTCTGACTTTATATCTCGCAATTCTGAATTTATATCACGCAATTCTGACTTTATATCACGCAATTCTGACTTTATATCACGCAATTCTGACTTTATAACTCGCAATTCTGACTTTATATCTCATTTCTGACTGTATAACTCAATTCTGATGTTATATCACACAATTCTGACTTTATATCACATAATTCTGACTTTATAACTCGCAATTCTGACTTTATATCTCATTTCTGACTGTATAACTCAATTCTGATGTTATATCTCAATTCTGACTTTATAACTCACAATTTTGACTTTATAACTGAATTCTGACTTTATAACTCATAACTCTGACTTTATAACTCAATTCTGACTTTATAACTCATAACTCTGACTTTATAACTCACAACTCTGACTTTATAACTCAATTCTGACTTTATATCACTCAATTCTGACTTTATATCACAATTCTGACTTTATATCTCATTTCTGACTTTATAACTTAATTCTGACTTTATATCTCTGAATTTTGACTGTATAACTCAATTCTGATGTTATATCTCAATTCTGACTTTATAACTCACAATTTTGACTTTATAACTCACAATTTTGACTTTATAACTCGCATAACTCTGACTTTATAACTCAATTCTGACTTTATAACTCACAACTCTGACTTTATAACTCAATTCTGACTTTATAACTCAATTCTGACTTTATAACTCATAACTCTGACTTTATAACTTAATTCTGACTTTATATCTCTGAATTTTGACTGTATAACTCAATTCTGATGTTATATCTCAATTCTGACTTTATAACTCACAATTTTGACTTTATAACTCACAATTTTGACTTTATAACTCGCAACTCTGACTTTATAACTCACAACTCTGACTTTATAACTCAATTCTGACTTTATAACTCAATTCTGACTTTATATCTCATAATTCTGACTTTATAACTCAATTCTGACTTTATATCTCAATTCTGACTTTATAACATAATTCTGACTTTATAACTCAATTCTGACTTTATCTCGCAGTTCTGACTTTATAACTCATAATTCTGACTTTATATCTTGCAATTCTGACTTTATAACTCAATTCTGACTTTATAACTCGCAATTCTGACTTTATATCACGCAATTCTGACTTTATAACTCAATTCTGACTTTATAACTCGCAACTCTGACTTTATAACTTAATTCTGACTTTATATCTCTGAATTTTGACTGTATAACTCAATTCTGATGTTATATCTCAATTCTGACTTTATAACTCACAATTTTGACTTTATAACTCACAATTTTGACTTTATAACTCATAACTCTGACTTTATAACTCACAACTCTGACTTTATAACTCAATTCTGACTTTATATCTCGCAATTCTGACTTTATAACTCAATTCTGACTTTATATCTCAATTCTGACTTTATAACGCAATTCTGACTTTATAACTCAATTCTGACTTTATCTCGCAGTTCTGACTTTATAACTCGCAATTCTGACTTTATATCACATAATTCTGACTTTATAACTCAATTCTGACTTTATAACTCGCAACTCTGACTTTATAACTTAATTCTGACTTTATATCTCTGAATTTTGACTGTATAACTCAATTCTGATGTTATATCTCAATTCTGACTTTATAACTCACAATTTTGACTTTATAACTCACAATTTTGACTTTATAACTCACAATTTTGACTTTATAACTCATAACTCTGACTTTATAACTCACAACTCTGACTTTATAACTCACAACTCTGACTTTATAACTCAATTCTGACTTTATATCTCGCAATTCTGACTTTATAACTCAATTCTGACTTTATATCTCAATTCTGACTTTATAACTCGCAACTCTGACTTGCGAGATAAAAGTCTGAACTGCAAGACGTAAACTCACAATTGTGAGATAAAAAGTCACAATTATCTTTTAAAATGTTTTATTCTTTGGTGGTGTAACAGGAAGGTCCACTGGAGACAAGGTTTTGGAACCCAAGTGCAGTTTTATTTATAAATCCAAAGTGAGCAACACATGAACAAAAACAGACTTGGCTTGACTAACACTCATCACCTGCAGGTTACACCAAACAACTCTACCTGGACCATGGCAAACATGAGGGCTTAAATACACAAAGACTAATGACTAGACAAGACACACCTGTGAACAGTGATTAAACAATGAACCATTGACAACATGACACAAGAACACATGAGGGCATGGGAATCACATGACAAACCAGGAAACAAGACAGTGAACAAAAATAACATGAAACATGAACAAACCCCAAACACACCGTGACAGGTGGAAACAAGTTTCCATAGATTGTGTATATTGGAATAGTTACACAAAAATTAAAATTATGTCTTAATTTATATTCCCTCATGTCATTCGAACCTGTGTTACTTTCTCCATAAAGGGAGAAACATAAAAGGAGATATTTTGTAGAATGTACTGCTCTTTTCTATGTGAAAGGGAATGGGGACTGGGGACTATCATGCTCCAAAAAAGGACAATAAAGCACCAAAAAGTGACATGTGAAGGCCAAGTACTCGGAACCCATACTCAGAATTTGTTCTCTGTATTTAACCCATCCGAGTTAGTGCGCACACATCCGGAGTAGTGAGTAGTGAACACACAAACACTGCAAACTATGGACACACACACCCAAAGCAATGGGCAGCCATTTTGCTGTGATGCCCCAGGAGCATTTCCTTCCGGTATTGAGAAATTAACCCACAACCTTCTGTTACCAGTCTGACTCTCTAACCTTTAGCCACAACTGCCCATGAAAAGTAGTTTATACTACTTGCACACTATATTCCAAGTAGTGAAGTCAAGCAATAGTTGTTATTCTCTTCACCATTGCCATTATAAATTGCATGCTGTAGAGATGGACTGGCTGGCAATAAAACCAATCATATTCAGGGTCACAATATTGTCTGACCAGACAGCTTCTCAAATGTACAACACTAATGTGGAAGTTGCCAGACACACACAGATGTAGAGCTTTTTTAGCTCGAGTGAATCCCTGATCAAAGTAAAAACCAGTTTGTTCACTGATGATGCTGAAGGATTGCTCCAAGATTTTGCTGCCCCTAGTACAATAAAAAAACATGCATGTCGAGAACATGGAAAAAAAATTTGTGATCAAAAGAAATCGATATCTTGAAAAAAATTACTACTTTATTTCGAGATCACAAGAAAAAAAGTATAATGCATAGCCTCTTGGAGCTCTCAGTCTCTTCAGCAGAAATACAGAGAAATATAGAATCTGTTGCCTTTTGTGTGATTTCTTTTTATTTTTTATTTACACACACCATTTGTCAAGCAATGGTATAATTACACTTGGACCTGTTATTTAGTTTTATCTGTACCGTTAACATGTTAACTATTTAAAAATGATGAGCTTAATCACAGTGAAATATAATTTATTCTCTCTGACCCAGACGGCAGGCACAGTATGCAACCTGTAGTGAGAATCACGGGATCCGTCCACCAGCTCCTGAGCAGTATCTCACTCCACTGCAGCAGAAGGAAGTGTGTATTCGTCACTTACGAGCTCGGCTGAAAGAAAATGTGGAAAGGCTTCAGGACCGGTCAGTCTGTCAATGTGTCAGTGGAGTTTTATAGCTTTCTGCCATTCTAGCAGTACAAGATCATGTTCTGTGTATCATTCATGTATACACACACACTCATTTTTTTTACTGTTTTTATGTCAGGCGGTACAAACAAATCGTTGTATGTAGCCTACACTGAACAAAATTAAAAACGCAACACTTTTGTTTTTACCCCCATTTTTCATGAGCTGAACTCCCATGTTCCATGTACACAAAAGGCCTATTTCTCTCAAATATTGTTCACAAATCTGTCTAGTGAGCACTTCTCCTTTGCCGAGATAATCCATCCACCTCACAGGTGTGGCATATCAAGATGCTGATTAGACAGCATGGTTATTGCACAGGTGTGCCTTAGGCTGGCCACAATAAAAGGCCACTCTAAAATGTGCAGTTTTACTGAAAACCAGTCAGTGCAACCACCCAGTGCAACACATCTCCTTCGCATAGAGTTGATCAGGTTGTTGATCGTCTCCTGTGGAATGCTGGTCCACTCCTCTTGGCTGTGCGAAGTTGCTAGATATTGGCAGGAACTGGAACACGCTGTTGTATACGCCGATCCAGAGCATCCCAAACATGCTCAATGGGTGACATGTCTGGCAAGTATGCTGGCCATGCAAGAACTGGGATGTCTTCAGCTTCCAGGAATTGTGTACAGATCCTTGCAACATGAGGTGATTGTTGTGGATGAATGGCACAACAATGGGCTTCAGGATCTCATCACGGTATCCCTGTGTATTCAAAATGCCATCAATAAAATGCACCTGTGTTCGTTGTCCATAACATACGCTTGCCCATATTATAACTCCACTGCCACCATTGGCCACTCGATTCACAACATTGACATCAGCAAACCACTTGCCCACACGATGCCATACATGCTGTCTGCCACCTGTACAGTGAAAACTGGGATTCATCTGTGAAGAGAACAAAGTGCAAAGTGCCAGACACCATCAAATGTGAGCATTTGCCCACTCAAGTCGGTTACGACGACGAACCTCCCGATGAGGACAACGAGCATGTAGATGAGCTTCCCTGAGATTGGTTTTGATGGACTGAGAGTTTGTGCAGAAATTCTTTGGTTATGCAAACCGATTGTTGCAGCAGCTGTCCAGGTGGCTGGTCTCAGATGATCTTGGAGGCGAAGATGCTGGATGTGGAGGTCCTGGGCTGGTCAAAATCAAATCACCTTTATTTATATAGCGCTTTTTACAAGTCCAATTGTTTCAAACCAGCTTCACAGTGTTAACAGGAAAATAATGCAACAGAATTTGTACAGCCGTTCTGGTGAAACGGTGATGTTATCCAGCTAATTTCAAGTATCATATAGTGTCAATGTGGGCAGATCGGTAATATAGATGAAATTTAGGTGTCCCCAACTGAGCAAGGCAAAAGCCAGAGGCAACGGTGGCAAGAAACCAAAACTCCTTCAGGGTCAGAATGGAGAAAAAAACCTTGGGAGAAACCAGGCTCAGTCGGGGTGCCAGTTCTCCTCTGGCCGACGAACAAACAGTGTATGATTATAATTCTGGCAACATAGCAGGTCTTAATTCATATTAGGCAAATAGATATTCGTAGGATTATTCGAAAGATTGGAGTCATCACGTCGAAGACGGGTTTAATGAGGATGTCGTGTCGATGCAGCATTTACGGGGGGAGTTTATATGACATGTTCTCTGCAGACATTTCGTCATGCCGGAGACAGGTTTAATGAGGATGTCGTGTCGATGTGGCATTTACGGGGGGAGTTTAACTGACATGCTCTCTGCAGACATTTCAGGGATGTCGTTGGTCATGTCCAGGCGCAGGTCAACCATCTGATCTGGATACGGCCCGGATCCGGCTGACTGCAGTAAACCTCGGGATAAACAGAGAGACTAACATTAGCGTAGATGCCATTCTTCTCATGATGTAACGAGTACATCAGGTGTTATGGGAAGTGTTCCTGGTTCGGCTGACCTAGTTAATGCAGCCTTACAATGATTTACTGATTTGAATAATAGAAATTGATAATGTTCTATGTGCATGCCATAGTAAAGAGATGTGTTTTTAGTCTAGATAGTTTTAGGCTGGTGTGGTTACATGTGGTCTGTGGTTGTGAGGCCAATTGGATGTACTGCCAAATTCTCTGAAACGCCTTTGCTTATGGTAGAGAAATTAACATTCAATTCACGGGCAACACCTCTGGTGGACATTCCTGCAGTCAGCATGCCATTTGCACGCTCCCTCAAAACATGCAACATCTGTTGTCAACATCAACATTGTGCTGTGTGATAAAACTGCACATTTTAGAGTGGCATTTTATTGTGGCCAGCCTAAGGCACACCTGTGCAATAGTCATGCTGTCTAATCAGCATCTTGATATGCCACACCTGTGAGGTGGATTATCTCGGCAAAGGAGTAGTGCTCATTAACACAGACTTAGACAGATTTGTGAACAATATTTGAGAGAAATAGGCCTTTTGTGTACATAGAAAAAGTTCAGAGTTCAGCTCATGAAAAATGGGGGCAAAAACAAGTGTTGCATTTATAATTTTGTTCAGTGTATATATATACTGTAGCTGTACGACCTGACATGGAAAGTGTACCAACCGACCCATACTTGAAATTAGCCGTTTTTACCAGTGTTTGAGAGAGATCTACAAACCTTTTCACTCTGCCACAAGGATCAGTTGGGGTCCTAATAAAAGAGCCATGTTTGCAGTTGTACCACTCTAACATTTGAGAATGTAAATTGCTGGACAAAAGTGTTTCAATTATCTCAACAGCTTTAAAACTACTCATATTTATAAAATGTGTTTATATGAAAGGTTTCAAACCTAAAATGATGCCGTAGTATAAAAAAACCAAAAAAACAAAAACATTTTATTATCAAGACACCATTTTAAATAGTTTTCTTAGTCTGTTAATTTGTTCAGACAGTTACACCACCTGACATTTTGTGAGTTTAAGATAAAACAAAATAATATGTATTATTTAAATGAGCTAAAAATGAATTCAAACTAAATAGGTTTTATAGAATAAAGTGATACAGTTGCAAGAAAAAATATGTGAACCACTTGCAGAATCTGAGAAAATGTGAATAAGTTTAACAAAACTCTTTTGTTAATCATACAAAATGCACGTTATCTTTTATTTAGTGCTGTCCTGAATAAGATATTTTATATAATTTTTTTTACATATAGTCCACAAGACAAAAAAATTGGAAAATATGCAAGTGCCCTCTGTTGCTTCCGAGGGGCAGAACTAAGTGAAAAAAATATATATATTTAAACAAAATAAGAACATTTTGGACATCTTCAACCTGTTCAAAAGTTTTCACCCCCTAACCCTAACCCTAATGCAAAAGATCTTCTTTTTCCTTCTGGAGCATCAGTGAATGGTTGAGCCTTTTTTTAATTGTTGTGTTTGAGTCCCTCAATCGTCCTCAGTGTGAAAAGATGGATCTCGAAATCATACAGTCACTGCTGGAAAGGATTCAAATATGCAAAAGATGCTGGAAAACTGAAGAGTTTGCAGGAATGCGGGCTGTGTCCGAAATCACCCCCTATAACCTCAAATAGGGCACTATTTGAGATGGACAGCCATTTGTAGTGGTGTCCAAAACCATAGTGGACATTATTGAGTGCACTCATTCAATCCCACAATGCACTGCAACAACGAATGTACAACTGATGTACGCTCAACGGCTAGAGAATACCCACAATGCACTGTGATGGTTGCGCTGAATGAATTCCCGCGTCTCGCCAGAAGATGGCACCCCCAGCTGAATCAATCATCCATCCATTTTCCAAACCGCGCTGGTCCAGTGTAATATCATACATGTATAAATTCCTTTTGTAATTAATTATTAAACTGTTTAATTACGGTTTATACATGGTAGTTTCCATGGCAGAATTCAAGATAAATCTATTCATTACTACTGGAGCTGCCAGTTTACAACATTTCAAATAATTATTAAACAGTGAGCGCATTCTGGCGCACTCAGTGGTTTTCATTCACTCCTTCAAGTGGACTATATTAGTGGAGTAATGTAGGGAATAGTGAATGAGGGTATAGGGTGTGATTTCAAACACAGCACTGGAGGATTTTGAAGAACGTTGGGCAGTTTAACTAAAGGAGAAACAAGAGACTCAAGAACAACAGCCGTGGATCATCCAGGGAACGACACACAGTATTGAGAATCAATGGTTCATAAACTGTTGAACTAGTTAATAAATTAAGCAATTTTTTTGTCTTGTGGACTATATGTAAACATTTTTATGTAAAATATATTATTCAGGACAGCACTAAATAAAATATGACATGCATTTTGTATGATCTCGCTTATTTAGTTACAAACCCGATTCCAAAAAAGTTGTGACAGTACAAATTGTGAATAAAAACAGAATGCAATGATGTGGAAGTTTCAAATTGCAATATTTTATTCAGAATACAACATAGATGATATATCAAATATTTAAACTGAGAAAGTGTATCATTTTAAGGGAAAAATAATCCCACATCTCATGGCATCAACACATCTCAAAAAAGTTGGGGCAAGGCCATGTTTCCCACTGTGTGGCATCCCCTCTTCTTTTTCTAACAGTCTGCAAACGTCTGGAGACTGAGGAGACAAGTTGCTCAAGTTTAGGAATAGGAATGTTGTCCCATTCTTGTCTAATACAGGCTTCTAGTTGCTCAACTGTCTTAGGTCTTCTTTGTGGCATCTTCCTCTTTATGACGCGCCAAATGTTTTCTATGGGTGAAAGATCTGGACTGCAGGCTGGCCATTTCAGTACCCGGATCCTTCTACACAGCCATGATGTTGTAATTGATGCAGTGTGTGGTCTGGCATTGTTATGTTGAAAAATGCAAGGTCTTCCCTGAAAGAGACGACATCTGGATGGGAGCATATGTTGTTCTAGAACTTGGATATACCTTTCAGCATTGATGGTGCCTTTCCAGATGTGTAAGCTGCCCATGCCACACGCACTCATGCAACCCCATCCCATCAGAGATGCAGGCTTCTGAACTGAGCGCTGAGAACAACTTGGGTTGTCCTTGTCCTCTTTAGTCCGGATGACATGGCGTCCCAGTTTTCCAAAAAGAACTTCAAATTTTGATTGGTCTGACCACAGAACAGTTTTCCACTTTGCCACAGTCCATTTTACCAGTCCACAGTCCTGAGAGACACTGCCACTCTGAGAGGCTCTTTTTATACCCAATCATGTTGCCAATTGACCTAATAAGTTGCAAATTGGTCCTCCAGCTGTTCCTTATATGTACATTTAACTTTTCCGGCCTCTTATTGCTACCTGTCCCAACTTTTTTGGAATGTGTAGCTCTCATGAAATCCAAAATGAGCCAATATTTGGCATGACATTTCAAAATGTCTCACTTTCAACATTTGATATGTTATCTATATTCTATTGTGAATAAAATATATGTTTATGAGATTTGTAAATTATTGCATTCCTTTTTTATTCACAATTTGTACAGTGTCCCAACTTTTTTGGAATCAGGTTTGTGTGTGTGTGTATATACAGTGGGTAAGGAAAGTATTCAGACCCCCTTACATTTTTCACTCTGTTATATTGCAGCCATTTGCTAAAATCATTTAAGTTCTTTTTTTTTTCTCATTAATGTACACACAGCACCCCATATTGACAGAAAAACACAATTGTTGACATTTTTGCAGATTTATTAAAAAAGAAAAACTGAAATATCACATGGTCCTAAGTATTCAGACCCTTTGCTGTGACACTCATATATTTAACTCAGGTGCTGTCCATTTCTTCTGATCATCCTTGAGATGGTTCTACACCTTCATTTGAGTCCAGCTGTGTTTGATTATACTGATTGGACTTGATTAGGAAAGCCACACACCTGTCTATATAAGACCTTACAGCTCACAGTGCATGTCAGAGCAAATGAGAATCATGAGGTCAAAGGAACTGCCTGAAGAGCTCAGAGACAGAATTGTGGCAAGATCTGGCCAAGGTTACAAAAAACTTCTGCTGCACTTAAGGTTCCTAAGAGCACAGTGGCCTCCCTAATCCTTAAATGGAAGACGTTTGGGACGACCAGAAGACTTCCTAGAGCTGTCCGTCCGGCCAAACTGAGCTATCGGGGGAGAAGAGCCTTGGTGAGAGAGGTAAAGAAGAACCCAAAGAACACTGTGGCTGAGCTCCAGAGATGCAGTCGGGAGATAGGAGAAAGTTGTAGAAAGTCAACCATCACTGCAGCCCTCCACCAGTCGGGGCTTTATGGCAGAGTGGCCCAACAGAAGCCTCTCCTCAGTGCAAGACACATGAAAGCCCGCATGGAGTTTGCTAAAAAAAAACACCTCAAAGACTCCAAGATGGTGAGAAATAAGATGCTCTGGTCTGATGAGACCAAGATAGAACTTTTTGGCCTTAATTCTAAGCGGTATGTGTGGAGAAAACCAGGCACTGCTCATCACCTGTCCAATACAGTCCCAACAATGAAGCATGGTGGTGGCAGCATCATGCTGTGGGGGTGTTTTTCAGCTGCAGGGACAGGACAACTGGTTGCAATCGAGGGAAAGATGAATGCAGCCAAGTACAGGGATATCCTGGACAAAAACCTTCTCCAGAGTGCTCAAGATCTCAGACTGGGCCGAAGGTTCACCTTCCAACAAGACAATGACCCTAAGCACTCAGCTAAAATAACGAAGGAGTGGCTTCACAACAACTTCGTGACTGTTCTTGAATGGCCCAGCCAGAGCCCTGACTTAAACCCAATTGAGCATCTCTGGAGAGACCTGAAAATGGCTGTCCACCAATGTTTACCATCCAACCTGACAGAACTGGAGAGAATCTGCAAGGAGGAATGGCAGAGGATACCAACATTTTTTCCCACATTTTTCCCAAAAAGACTCATGACTGTATTAGATCAAAAGGGTGCGGTGCTTCTGCTAAATACTGAGCAAAGGGTCTGAATACTTAAGACCATGTGATATTTCAGTTTTTCAATTAACTTAAATGATTTTAGCTAATGGCTGCAATATAACAAAGAGTGAAAAATGTAAGGGGGTCTGAATAATTTACGTACCCACTGTATATATATGAAAAGTACCTGAATAACAAACTACTTCTGTCGAAGATTCTGAAGTTTGAATCTGATGAATACATTACTATCCCACAAGACCACAGGAGAGGAGTTGTGAATGGCAGTGAAGCAATGCAGCTGACACTGTAGGTCACATGACAGTGACAACATGGTGGATGTAGTACATTCAGATTGTATGTTATACTATATAAAACATACTTTTTTAATGGACACGAAGTAAGTTTCAAACAAGATGTAATACCTACTAAACCGCATGTGCGTTTGAATGCAGCATTATATTTATTTCTATGCCCTTGTTTTTTTGTACAACGCAGAGATTCTGAGATCGAGGAGTTACGGATACAGCTGACTAGGATGCAGGAAGACTGGATAGAGGAGGAATGTCATCGTGTAGAGGCCCAGCTGGCCCTAAAAAAGGCCCGGAAGGAGATCCAGCAGCTTCAGCAGGCTGTTGAAACAGTTAGGTCCAATCTGGGGGTCCATGAGGAAGATCAACAGGACTGTAAGTCTGAAGGTCTAGGTGTTGGTAGAATAGGCCTACGATTTGGGGCATCTAGGTCTTGTGGCTGCTCTCCAGCCCACACTATGAGTCGCAGCGCCACCTTCACCAGGTTAAGCAGTGATGCGTCACCTGGCGCTACAGATCGCAATGGAAACATATGTTCTGATCGCTACATTCCTGCCAACAGAGGGGCAATGACGTTACCGAGAGGTGACGGACGTACTCATCTACTTCTGGAGGCAGCTTTACTGTCTGAACAAGTCCCTCACTCAACGCTATGCTCCACTTTGTCGCGATCATCCACCTGCGAGAGATTGTGCAGCGGAGAGATGGTGTTGCCCGTTAGCCAATCCTGCCATGCTGTTAACAACAACTGTAGCTGTGGTCCACATGCCTACCTCCCACACCACCATCTGTTTCTACACCTCCCACAGGAGGAAGCACCACCACCTCCACCTCCGCCACCACCGCCACCAGCACCCCCTAGTGCATCCGAAGTGAGTGACAGGCCAGGGTACCGGTCACAGGCCTGCAGCCCCACCATAACCTGGATCTCCGAAGAGGGTGGAGGAGAGGAATTGAGTGTCATCACTTCAGCAACTTGTGCACCAGACCTTACTTTAGCCGAACCACAGGTGTTTTCGCCATCCTCAGCCACTACTTCACCTGCTCAGATGTCTTGCATCACAGAAACTTTACCACTAGACAGCACAGTTGAATTTACATCATCAACAGTGACACCAACAATGTTGACCAATCCACAGGTTCAGCAACCTTGTCCCAGAGTGTCACCACCTCTCGAGCTGCCACCACAGGAGACAACGATAGTAAAGGTCAATGGTGAAGATGGAGTGGGGGAGGATGAAGGATCAGCTGCTCCTCAGAGGAGCCACTGGAGCCGCTATTTCCTGATTGACCTCCTAGCGGTGGCCGTTCCCGTAGTTCCAACATTGGCGTGGCTTTGCCGAGGGCCACGGAATGAAGGCATGCCCATGTATAACATGAGCTCCCTGTTGCGTGGCTGCTGTGCCGTGGCACTGCACTCTCTTAGACGGGTTGGCAGTGGCTGTGGTCGCGGCCCATCAGGAGCAGGAAGAGGGACACCTATCTGATAACTAACTTAAGCATTACCATACCATCAAAAACTGGATCTTGTGCAGACTCTTTGTCCTTGATCTCTTAGTAGGTAGGCCTAAATCTGGGACAAAGATCGAAGGAATGTGGCCATAATTTGCACAGACACTCACAAGTTTCAAGGCTCATTTCCACCATTTGTTTTCCTTTTCCTTCTGGTTCTCTTATCTGCTTTATTTCCTCCCTTTCCTGGCTGAAACTCAGCAAGCAGTACACAGTCAAAAGTAGCTGCAAATAGCAATGACCAGAGTCCAAGCTACACAATGAACATAAGTTTAGGCCTTTTAAGCACAATTAAAAACTAATAATAACAATTAAATGCCTTAGTTCTTTTTAGTCAGTTCATCCAAGGAAAAACTGAAATAACGACCTTGGTCCATCACTGTCAGTTTCAGTAAATTTGCAACATTCCCCCTATGGGATTTTAGTGATATGACATTTACTCACTGATATTAGCTGTCAGTAATGAATGTGTAAATAATTTGAAATATTATTACATAAACTGTTCTATTGAACTGAATTCATTCTGCTCTTGTTTCATGAATGAGGCCCATTCACAGGAAAACTTGCAACTTTAAAGTTTCATGTAACTTTAGGTAGGTTATATAGACATGGGTGCAATTTGTTCTTCATGAAAAGAGGAAATTTCAAGGCCGTAGCCCAAGCAAATTAGCAGGGCTAAGCTTTCAAATTTTAAACCTTTACATACCTGTAGCTAAGCAACCATTGTGCTAGTCCATCTCATTTCATGAAATATTAACACAAGAAGCAATATGGATTCAGAAACTGTTTGGATCTCTAAAAATATGCTTTATTTATTACATAGATTTAAAACTTCACATGAAAATGTGTGTGGATCACTACTGAGATGTCATTCTAGACTTTTCTACTCAAGTTGTGTTTTACCATTTACACAACTGTGCTTCATATATGAGCAAAATGATTTTTGAAACAGCTTTACTGCGCATTTGCATAATATTTATGGAATTATTTGAATTGTAGTACAGCTTGTTTGGTACAAATGCCCAATTTTATGGATAAAGCAATGGAAGGTGATGGCCTAAGACGACTTTATTAATCTATTCTTTGGGTGGTAAATATTTTGTTCTTTTTAACTCGGTCTCAGGTGGAACTCAGGTGAATAGTACTAGAGAGAATGCGGAATTTGTCAAAACCCATGCCAAAACATTCATTATACCAATAGTTGTGAACATGTACATTTACTGTCTTAAGTCGTTTTTAGATTTTTTTGATTAACACATCGCTTCCAAACCAATGGGTCTAACTATTGCATGCATCCAGATTTCAGTAATGCAATTAATTCATGCATTTGTAAAACAAAGTCTTGTTTATTTGAAGTAAAACAAAAGAACAAAACCAGGTAAACATGGCGTTCCAGTAGATTATTGTAAGGGCTTAGAATGCATGTTAGCACAATCCATTGTGGTTAACTATCGGTAAACTATCAAGTAGACATTTTAATAAATATCTCATGCTGATTTGAAGAGCAACATTGCAAAGTATGATTGTGTATTTAGACAGAGCCCATCAACATTGTTGATTGTTTGGTTCAATTGCACCTTGGAAATAAAAGTGTTTCATTAAAATGACATGGCTTCTGATGTGCTAATGACTTTTTTTATTTGCAGTGTATTCGTCCATCCTCAAATAAAAGCAGAATGCAGAGACACAAAACAATCTGAACAATTGTTGTTTAACAGTTATGTGGAGTGGGATTTAGACCAATGAGATTTCACAGGGGGTGGGGCTACAAAATACACAGCGGATGCTTCTCAATACTCAAATTGATGTTTCCTCACTCCTCCGTCCTCCAGGCCGTGACCCAGAAACTGATCGAATTCAGCCATCTTGAACGTCATCTCAATTCTCTAATTGCACCGCGGAGGCGAGGAAGCTTCCTGAAGAGTCATGAGCGAGGATACTCAGGTGTATCCTTCCCTCGCGTCCTAAGGGGATGGAGCTAAGACACGAGGGAAGGAAGCGAGGGTGCACAAATAAGAAGCACCCGTATAATCAGAGATTGGGACCAAATGACTTACAAAATGTCCTGCCGTTTATAGTGATGGACCTGCAAACACACCAATCCAGTTTCCCAATGAACACCTCAGAGACCAGCTTAATCTTTTTATAAACAATTTATTTTCAAGTAGTTTGTTTTATACTTAACCAGATTTCCCCACCAGAGTACTTATTACCAGCTCAGCCAAAACCCTGTTGCTGTGATCGCGTTTACAACACAGAAATCAAATATAAAAAGAGAGAAGGGGAAAAAAGAAACAAAAGAAACTTGTGTCTTAGTGAACTTCCAATGATTGAGAGTATACCAGTGATTATGTCAAGCAGAAAAGAAATAAAAAGGCAACAAAATATACAAATGCAAAACAGAGCTAAGCTAAGTGGTATCGCTATTAACACTACCCCTTTTGAGGATCACATGCATGGAGCAATGTTCCTTAAAAAGGTTGACCTGGAAGAAAACAAAGAGAGAGGTTTATTAAACAACTGAACTGTGTTCCGCAAAGGCCATAAATACGATTACGAGGGTTTAATCGATGAGCCTGTTAAATCAACTCTACAGGACAGTTAAGACCAGGACTAGAATAATCTCCTTTAAAGATTATCTGTGAGTTATTAAAGCCATCCATGCAACTGGATGAACTATCTACAAGGTGTTTTTAATGCACTATGTGAGTGTATTAAATACTGAGTAACAATACCAAATGAGCTCAAAAGAAAAATGTGCACATACCCTGAAAGAATGAATAGGGAATAACCTGAGTCCAATTGTGGGGGCTTTATTCCAAGCCAATCAGCTCCACGTCAAATACGAGGGTGGCGTTGGGAGGAATGATGCCCGGGTGCCCCTTGCTCCCATAAGCAAAGTCCGGAGTGCAAGTCAGCTTGGCACGCTGCCCGACACTCATCTGTTACAAGGGAAAGGTAATTTAACCAAATTAGGTCTGGTATGAAACAATGAATGGAGGTTAAAGAAGTGACAGCTTGTTTTTCAAAACCCTGACAGACCGCATGTGTATTTGTCTGATGAAGCAAAGGGGAACATTTCCCAATTAGGCAAGAGACCTACTTTGCAAACATCTTAAATATAGGTCAGGCTGATTTATATAGCAAGTCAAATCCATGTTTTTCCAGAGGATTTCAGGAAGAATGAGCCTTTACCTGGGCTACGCCCTCATCCCAACCACGGATCACTTCCTGTTTGCCAATTTTGAATTTGAAAGGTTTTCCCCGGTCCCGGGAAGAGTCGAACTTGCGTCCATCTGTCAGGGAGCCTGGGAGAAATTGGGGAATTTTTTTGTTTTTTTAAACACGTATATGAATCATGCAAAGAAAACAACCGTTTACCAACAAACGTTAACACCCCAAAATCATGACTCATTTTTGGAATGTAAACCAAAAAAATTAAAATGGCTGCTCGATGTATTCGCGATTCATCCAAATCTAACGTTAGTTCCCAGTCCGCTCGAAATATGTTTGCCAATTACTGGCGCGCTCAAATCGAAGCATTTTGATATCCCGGAGGATTCACATTGCATTTTTTTTTTTGGTCATCAAAACTTCCAATGTGATGTTCAGACGAATCTCCATAAACGTTTGTCTGCCTAGACTGCCCGCTATTTTTAACACAGCCCATCTCATCATAAACGACGGCAATAAAGCCAATGTATATCCGCAAACCAGGCCACGGTTTCCAAACCCGGCGCTTTAACGCGTCGCATTTAAGCGTTTTCAGAAAAAGGAGCGATCAAAGACGTGGTAAATACTGAGGCCACTCAAAATATAAACGATTTAAATCCTTGCCAATCTGATCGCGGATGCGAAAGTGTCTATTGTGTCAATGCGGCTAATCAGCTAATGCTGGCTAACACCCTTCAGGGATTCAACAACACGATCACTTATCAACTTACCCACGTAGTGCACGACACAAGTCTGTCCTTTTTTGGGGAAAGTACTTCCTAAAAATACAAAACAAAAAGAGAAAACGGTTAAAATCGCATGTCAAATCCTGTGGAAAGACGTTAGTGGTTAGCTAGCAGGCTAACGCCCGTCATGCCAAAAACAGGCAGAATGAATCGATTTAAAATTCGCCTCATTTAATGTATTAAGTATTGTGCTATTTGAATTATCGATGTGATCCCATGTGTGATGCGATTTACCGTCTCCAGGAGTAATGGTTTCGACCTCGACTCCCATCCTAGCTGCTTGTTTTGACTCCTGAAGCTCTGCACACAAAATGCGCTTCAGTAATTGTGATTGAGGAGGGCAGAAACCCCCTGTCTGCGCCACACTCGAGCATCGAGCGCCCCCAGCGGCCGAACGACGAACGGCGCTTTACCTCTGTACGTCCATCAACCTCAAATTGCCATAGTAACCACGGCTTTCAACCATAATGCCATTGCCCTACAATGAAAATGCCAACTTGGTATTAGCCAACACAAATAAAGTATGTGTGAAATTGATGTATGATTTGTTAGGATAGGACAATATTTGGCCAAGATACAGTTTTGAAAATCTGAGGGTGCAAAGATATCTAAATATTGAGAAAATCGCCTTTAAAGTTGTCCAAATGAAGTCCCTATCGATGCGTATTACTACTAACAATACATTTTT
Organism: Paracanthobrama guichenoti; assembly: GCA_018749465.1. Lineage (NCBI taxonomy): Eukaryota > Metazoa > Chordata > Actinopteri > Cypriniformes > Gobionidae > Paracanthobrama > Paracanthobrama guichenoti. The sequence continues at coordinate 40,160,459 of CM031950.1, read as the reverse complement.
GATAAATTTATGGTAGGAAATGTACAAAATATCTTCATGGAACATGATCTTTACTTAATGATTTTTGGCATTAAAGAAAAATAGTTAATTTTGACCTATAAAATGTATTGTTTTATACCTGTGCGACTTATGACTGGTTTTGTGGTCGAGGGTCACATTTAAGGTCATATAATAAGAGTAACATGACATCATATCATATTATCTACCCTTAGAAAATTCTTTAGTCTACATCAGGAGTACAACAATATTAATTTGGTAGTTTTCAGAACTCAGCAATTCAAATACATTTACATCTGTGTGTGTATTTTCATTTATATATTTCATTTTTCATTACACAACAGTGTACACATGAGTGCTGATATTTAATTTCAATATTTAATAGTGTTTCTGACTCCGCCCATTGCATACCAAAACCACGCCCATTATAGACCACGCCCACACCGAAGTAACTTTCATCGCTTTTTTCGCTTCATTATCGCCACCTAGTGAAAAGGGATACGGATCATATTCCATAGATCACAGACAGCAGAATTCATCATGTTTCCCCCATAGATTGTAAAAAAGATGTGAAGCTGCCAATGTCCAAATAAATATGCCGCTGACATCTGCGCAGAAGTGGAGCCGGTATCAAGGCCCCGCCCACGCTCCCGCAGAATCGGTTAGTATTTAAAGTTCACTGCAGAACAACTTATTATGTCAGTGTGAAATAAACGGTTATGGAAATGTAGAAATTAAAGTTGAAGCTCCAATCTCCTCCCGAAAATCCGTTAGTGCCTCCGTGACTACTTGTAAGCTCGGAGAAGCTGTCGATCATGACGTCACACCCCGTTTTTATAGACCCATTTGGAGCAGATATCACAGTTACGTCACTTGCAGCTGCGCGCGCATAGTGGCTGCAGAAAAGAACTTGATAAATACCTCTTTTCAATTAAATTATCTGAGAACAAGAAAAGCCATAAAAACATTATCTGTTTGCAATTCTTTTCCTTTTTCTGTCATGTAATTCTCATAATTCCTCAATATGTTTAATTTATATTATTCCCCCGGTTGTGTGTTTTTTTGTTTTTGTTTTTTTTTTTGTTTGTTTTTTTTGTACTTTGTACTTGAACTTACATCAGCGTGATAACACATGGAATGCCATGACTGCCAAAATTAAAAATAAATAAATACATAAATAAATATACAAAGAAATGTAAAAAAAAAAAGCAAAAATAAATATATAAATAAATATACATAGAAAAGCAAAATATATATATATATATATATACATTTATTTCCTTATGTATATATTCCTGTATATATTATTTCTGCATTTATTTATTTATTTATACATTTATTTATACATTTACGTATTTATACATTTATTTGTTTATATATTTATTTATTTCTGCATTTATTTATTTCTGCATTTATTTGTCCGTAGGGTAATGAGGAGGGCGTGGTTTACCTCAGACATATCAATCGAGCTCAGAGTAGGCGAGGGCGAAGCGTTGAGGCCACAGTGACACCTTGTGGTGTGGCCGAATTACAATAAGTATAGCCTACTGACGCTGATACTGTCTATGATGAAGGACTTGGATAGGTATATGGCCAAAATCTTATATCACGGGTTAAGTCATATCATCCTAACTGTACTGTGTGATGTGGATAGGCTACTCTTTATTCCGGACATGGCCGTAGAAATCGCCTGGTCTGGATTTGTAAAATATCCTGGCCTAACAAACACTCTGAAATGGAAGCGCTTGATATTTTCCATTACCGGTCAGAACACACGGAAAGGAAGCAGCACACATATAGGCTACACTTCACATTCATATTTCCTATTTGTACATGCACAACATCTGACAAACTTAAAATACAACGCATATTTCAAAGATCCAAAATAGAACGAGGCGTCGGTTACAGTAGAACATTTTGTTGTTCAAAATGCTCCTCAACGCTTCGCCCTCGCCTACTCTGAGCTCGATTGATATGTCTGAGGTAAACCACGCCCTCCTCATTACCCCACGGACAAATAAATGCAGAAATAAATAAATGTAAAAATAAAGAAATGTATAAATGAATAATTGTGGAAATAAATAAAATTAGAAATGAATAAATGTATAAATAAATAAAAGAATAAATAAATACATGTGGGAAAAAATATATACATAAATAAGGAAATAAATGTATAAATAATTATTTACTTTAGGGTTTTTTATATTTATTTATGTATTTATTTATATTTAATTTCATAGATAACTATCTAAAAACCCAAACCTTTGTAAAACATTCATCTGAAGTGTAATTTGATGGTTTAGTCTGTCTCACGTCCCATTTGATTACATGTAGAGGCGGGGGTTGAACTATCCTGCATTCAGCCACCTGGGGGCGTTTTGTCTTCACTTTTCACTTTCAGGAGGACTTATGCAGCACGCTTAGTTACCCCCCACAAGCTTTTAAAATAATTTAAATTATGAAGCTATGCAATGAGTTTGCCTGTTTCAGACAAACTCTGCATTAGTGGTGATTCATTTTTGCAGGTTATGTTGACTGTCCATATGAATCAATTTACTCAACCGATTCGTTCAAAACACTGATTCATTCAGGAACGACACTATACGCTGTTTCGCGGAACTTGGTTCTGCTTTACCTTTGTTTGCAACAGACAAAGTAAGTGGCAATATTTTGTCTACAATGTAAGTTACTTGTTATCTGTAGTTCTGAATATCAGCATTGCAGTGATTATCGACGCCCTCATGCCTACAGCGAGTCACAGCTGTGCTGATACTCAGAACAAAAGCACTCTTGTTTGTGTGATATTACCTTATAACGTTCTTTTTTTAATTACAAAATGCTAAAACAGAACAAATTAATCAACAACTTCAACAGCAACAACAAGAAAAAAAAAGGGAAGGGAAACAAACACACATAAATGTTTATTTAGGAGAATCATACAGGCATATTTGCTTTTAAATGAAAAAATACTACAGTATATTATAGTAAAATTAGTATTTTTGAACCACACTATTGTAAAAATATTAGTCATTTGTAGTATAGTGTAGTTTATTATAGTATTTACCACACTTTGTTATCTTACACTACAGCATGCTGTAGTTTTAACTATAGTCAATTGTTAAACTATAGAAAATACTGAAGTATGCTACAATTTACTGTAGTATATTTACTATCGTATGGTTCAAAAACGCTATAGTATTTACTAGAGTCATTTTACTATAGTATTTTTTTCATTTACGCATTGAATGCAAACATTTAAAACATTTACACCCAATGTAACTTTTGACCTATCATCTGGAATGTCTTGAAACTTCAGTTCAAGTTCATGTGTGGCGTGAGTTTTACTCAGCCTTGATTCATGACGTTTCACACTTGAATTATGTTGTTGTGATGATGTTGGGTAAGCTCTAGATTTATGAAATTCATTTGCTGACTTTAAACTCGACATCCTGACATGTAAATCAGCACGTGTGCTGTTGCAGTGTTTTTGAGGAGATGATTCAGTAGAATATTTTGCTTGAGATACAGATTTGTTTGCATTAAGATGAGATGTTTTTCTAGTCTCTGATTTGAAGATGAAACTCTGACTGGACCCATAGCTTTGTTGACTTTCCTCTTCTAAATTGGGAAGTGTGGCACTGTTAGACCTAGAAAATTTTTTTAAAAAGAGAGAAAACAATACACTATTATCACAGAGAAAACATTCATGAATCCGATTTACTCGGCTAACAGAGAACGTTCTCAGAACTTTAGCTGATGCTCTAGCAAGGTTCCCTCAAACGTTCTTCCAGAAACATTAATAGAATGTTCGTTTAAAATGACCTGGTCTTCAACAAAGAACATTAAGACATTTTGAAAAACTGGAACATTCAGAGAACATTCATAGTGTTTTCATAGCTTAAAGGATTAGTTCTCCCAAAAATGAAAATTCTGTCATTAATTACTCGCCCTTATGTTGCTCCAAACCCGTTCATCTTCAGAACACAAATTAAGATATTTTTAATTAAATTTTAATGAAATCTGAGAGATGTCTGTCCCTCCATTGACAGCTACGCAACTACCACTTTGATGCTTCAAAAAGTTTTTAAAGAGATCGTAAAACTAATCCATATGAATTGAGCAGTTTAGTCCAAATTGTCTGAAGAGACTTGATCGATTTATATGATGGACAGATTGAATTTAGGATTTTATTCACATTTAAACATTGATCAACTCACACATCAGTTGTGATAAACGGAAGCTCAAGCATGTTCACCTGACATGCGAGAACCAATGAGGTTCATTCTTGTATTACGCAGCACGTTTGAGCTTCAGCAAGAACCAATGAGGTTCATTCTTGTATTACGCAGCACATTTGAGCTTCAGCAAGAACCAATGAGGTTCATTCTTGTATTACGCAGCACATTTGAGCTTCAGCAAGAACCAATGAGGTTCATTCTTGTATTACGCAGCACATTTGAGCTTCAGCAAGAACCAATGAGGTTCATTCTTGTATTACGCAGCACGTTTGAGCTTCAGCAAGAACCAATGAGGTTCATTCTCATGTTACGCAGCACGTTTGAGCTTCAGCAAGAACCAATGAGGTTCATTCTCATTTTACGCAGCACGTTTGAGCCTCAGCAAGAACCAATGAGGTTCATTCTCATGTTACGCAGCACGTTTGAGCTTCTGCTAGAACCAATGAAGTTCATTCTCGTGTTACGCAGCACGTTTGAGCTTCAGCAAGAACCAATGAGGTTCATTCTCATTTTACGCAGCACGTTTGAGCCTCAGCAAGAACTAATGAGGTTCATTCTTGTGTTACGCAGCACGCAAAACATTCTGGGTAGACATTGTGACACTAGTACATTTTACCTTGTGTGTCCGAGATCTTGTTGAATCTGCTTCTGACGTGCTTCATTGATTGGGTACAGATAGAAAAACACTAAACCCTCCAGCAAAAAGGTGATGGGTATGGGGGCCACAAGTAGTTTCAGTGCCAAGATGACTCCATCCGCATGACCACATGTACCTGCTTTATATCCTGCGAAGCTTCAACAAAAGCTTCAGTGTAAACATTTCAATATGAACATTTTGGACTTCCATAAAAAGAAAGCTGAACTACTTCTAACATAAGCATAATTTTGTTTTGCTCAAACATTCTTGCCTGACAGTATTTAAAAACTTGCAGGACATAACAATGTGAACAGTTGTACTTGAATGTAGGGCCAGAGTCCACAATATTTTTAAAAACTGACAGACTGCCACATTAAATCACATTTACATTAGCTAGGAGAGAGCGAGTGCTGACTCACTGCAGTGTCATAGTGGAGATGCCAGCAGACAGACCTCCTCCAAGCTTCTTGCAAAACCTTGAGCAGGAAAAAAACAGGGGCTCCAGGCCCTTGCAGGAAGGGTTCTGAACAGCAAACTCATCCACTACATCTGGCAGCATTGACCTGAGCAAAACAAAGCATTTTAGGCATTTAAACTAGATTTTTAGTGAGTGGTGCTTCCCTGTGCAAAACTCACAACTACCAAAAGTGTAGGCTATGTGGTTGTTAGGATGTCGTGAGTAGTTTTTAGTAGTGTTAGTGGTTATTGGTGTGGTGCTTTTGCTTACTGACCCAACCTTCCAGTCTAATATTCTGAGCTCTACTTCTGTCGATGAGATTTTGTTACCCGTTTTATCATTCGGCATTTATCATTGTATGTCTGTTTGCTTATAAAAGAAATAGCACACCTCTCCCAAGCAAGATTTGAGTTATCATTTATCCTTACCACAAGCAGTGCAGAAGTTTAAAATCTAGACCAATGACAAATATGTCCAAGATAAAGAAAAGGTAAAATCTTTTAACAATTTTTTTTTTTGAAATTTGAATCATGTTGATTTCACATGAATGTTGGTTGCACCACATGACAAAAATTATTATCAAACATCGAAGCAGTTTTGTTAAAATGGATAACTCTAAAATGTCATGTTGTGTAACCGTCAAGTAAAAATTATAATATACTTTCCTAACATCATGAATACATGTGAATTTAGTAAATTATATAAATATAAATAATAATATAATAATAATAAAATATTTTACTTTTAATTATCTCATTTTAATGAGGCTTCATTATAGAGGACAGTTGTATCACCTTGACAATTTGGACTTTCCCCCAAAAAATATTGCATTAAAACATAGTCATCATAAAGATGTATTCAAGAAACTGTTTGTATGAATTGCATTTGAATATATTTTGTATAAATTATGAGATTCGGGCAAAAATTACAAACCTGATTCCAAAAAAGTTGGGACACTGTACAAATTGTGAATAAAAAAGGAATGCAATAATTTACAAATCTCATAAACTTATATTTTATTCACAATAGAATATAGATCAAATCAAATCACCTTTATTTATATAGCGCTTTTAACAAGTCCAATTGTTTCAAAGCAGCTTCACATTGTTAAAAGTAAAATAATGCAACAGAATTTGTACAGCCGTTCTGGTGAAACGGTGATGTTATCCAGCTAATTTCAAGTATCATATAGCGTCAATGCGGGCAGATCGGTAATATAGATGAAATTTAGGTGTCCCCAACATATCAAATGTTGAAAGTGAGACATTTTGAAATGTCATGCCAAATATTGGCTCATTTTGGATTTCATGAGAGCTACACATTCCAAAAAAGTTGGGACAGGTAGCAATAAGAGGCCGGAAAAGTTAAATGTACATATAAGGAACAGCTGGAGGACCAATCTGCAACTTATTAGGTCAATTGGCAACATGATTGGGTATAAAAAGAGCCTCTCAGAGTGGCAGTGTCTCTCAGAAGTCAAGATGGGCAGAGGATCACCAATTCCCCCAATGCTGCGGCCAAAAATACTGGAGCAATATCAGAAAGGAGTTTCTCAGAGAAAAACTGCAAAGAGTTTGAAGTTATCACCATCTACAGTGCATAATATCATCCAAAGATTCAGAGAATCTGGAACAATCTCTGTGTGTAAGGGTCAAGGCCGGAAAACCATACTGGATGCCCGTGATCTTCGAGCCCTTAGACGGCACTGCATCACATACAGGAATGCTACTGTAATGGAAATCACAACATGGGCTCAGGAATACTTCCAGAAAACATTGTCGGTGAACACAATCCACCGGGCCATTCGCCGTTGCCGGCTAAAACTCTATAGGTCAAAAAAGAAGCCATATCTAAACATGATCCAGAAGCGCAGGCGTTTTCTCTGGGCCAAGGCTCATTTAAAATGGACTGTGGCAAAGTGGGAAACTGTTCTGTGGTCAGACCAATCAAAATTTGAAATTCTTTTTGGAAAAATGGGACGCCATGTCATCCGGACTAAAGAGGACAAGGACAACCCAAGTTGTTGTCAGCGCTCAGTTCAGAAGCCTGCATCTCTGATGGGATGGGGTTCATGAGTGCGTGTGGCATGGGCAGCTTACACATCTGGAAAGGCACCATCAATGCTGAAAGGTATATCCAAGTTCTAGAACAACATATGCTCCCATCCAGACGTCGTCTCTTTCAGGGAAGACCTTGCATTTTCCAACATGACAATGCCAGACCACACACTACATCAATTACAACATCATGGCTGCGTAGAAGGATCCGGGTACTGAAATGGCCAGCCTGCAGTCCAGATCTTTCCCCCATAGAAAACATTTGGCGCATCATAAAGAGGAAGATGCCACAAAGAAGACCTAAGACAGTTGAGCAACTAGAAGCCTGTATTAGACAAGAATGGGACAACATTCCTATTCCTAAACTTGAGCAACTTGTCTCCTCAGTCCCCAGACGTTTGCAGACTGTTAGAAAAAGAAGAGGGGATGCCACACAGTGGGAAACATGGCCTTGTCCCAACTTTTTTGAGATGTGTTGATGCCATGAGATGTGGGATTATTTTTCCCTTAAAATGATACATTTTCTCAGTTTAAACATTTGATATGTCATCTATGTTGTATTCTGAATAAAATATTGAAATTTGAAACTTCCACATCATTGCATTCTGTTTTTATTCACAATTTGTACAGTGTCCCAACTTTTTTGGAATCGGGTTTGTAGCATAATTGCATTGAAGCTTCTCCTTATAGTTTTTACTCCTTAAAGGGATAGTTCACCCAAAAATGAAAGCTATGTCATCCTAGGTGTTTATGACATTCTTCTTTCAGACGAATACAATTCAGAGTTACAATAAAAAATGTCCTGTCTAATCCAAACTTTATAATATAAAGATATCAATATTTAACACGTTATAAAGTAAAATATCTAGCTTCCGCCAGACCGCCTTCCTAACTTACAAAAAAAAAGCGTAACTGACGCGGCGTTTTGAACTGTGAGACGTTACGCTTTCTGTGTAAGTTGAATATGGAAGGCGGAAGCCATATGGAGTACTTTTATAATGGATGGATGAACTTTTTTGGGCTTCAAATTTTGTGCTCCCATTCACAGCCATTATAAATCTTGATTTGGCAAGACATTTTTAATATAACTCTGATTGTATTCGTCTGAAAGAAGAATGTCATATACACCTAGGATGGCTTGAGGGTGAGTAAATCATGGGCTAATTTTCATTTTTGGGTGAACTATCCCTTTAATTCAGAGCAACAGTAACAACTGCTAGCCTTAGCAAACACCACCAATTATATGACCTCTCCATTGGGTTCAATGAATGATAGAGAGTAATTTAACTGACATTCGACAACATATCAAAACAAAACACATTTTCCCTTTAAAATATTGATATTGATAGCAAAAGTGATGGCAATGTCCAGCATAAAATTTAAATAAGATTTGTTGATGGATCGGCAAGTGCTAAACTCCATGGTGGAGAATGCTGGCCTGATTCTCAGAGATGAACAGCATGAAGTGAACAGATCTAGGTCTTATGGTTACTCACCATGGTAACAAGAACAGTGCAGCTAAACTAGCTCCCACCAAAACACACATGACCATGTACACCGGAAAGTTCTCTGACATGGCAACTAAGACCACCAGAGCTGGTATGAGGAGCTACGGAGAAACACAGGCATATAGATAGATCACTATAAAAATCTGAAGTTGTTTTATAGTGGGAAGAAGATTGATAGCTCAAGTATGCACATTGTGTTCCAATTACTAGTAAAGATCGGTAACCACTTATTCATTGTGTATGGTCTCCTCACAACACCATCAGAGGGAACTTACAGGTAGACCTATAAAAAGTGCAGTTTTCTTGCCCAGCTTCACCAGTGTCATCTGCCATATTGGCACTGATATGGTTGTGGCCACCTGTGTGCACATTAGTCAAAGTCAGCTTTATTGTCAATTCTGCCATACGTACAGTACATACATACAGAGAATTGAAATTCTATGACTCTCAGACCCTAGGTGCCTAACAACAACAAAACAATAACAATAACAACAAAAGTTTAACAGTAACAACAACAGAAGAAAGAAAAAAAAAAAGATGGATAAAGTGAATTATAGAGGTAAAGTGGCGATGGCAAATAGTGCAAACAATGGTAACAATAGTGCAATTTCAGATTTAAGTCAGTGCAGGTATAAAATAAAATTATAAGAGTGTGTGCAAAAAATTTTTGGGTGATTCCCAGATCAGGTGAGGGGAGGAGGGGAGAAGAGGGGAGGGTCGGCAGAGTCGGGAGGGAGTTCAATGCCCTGACAGCTTGGGGAATGAAGCTGTCCTTCAGTCTGCTGCCATCAGGGAGGAGGCTACGCAGTCTCCAAGCAAGGACCAGCAGACTGAAGAGGCTGTGCGATGGGTGGGTGGGGTCTCTCGCAATGATGAGGGCTTTGCGGGAGAGGCGGGAGTTATAAATGTCCTGGAGGGGTGGGAGAGAGACACCAACGATCTTCTCAGCTGCTCTCACTATGCGCTGAAGTGCTTTACGGCAGGATGCGTTGCAGGCGCCGTACCACACAGTGATGCAGCTGGTCAGAATGCTCTTGATGGTGCCTCTGTAGAAGGTGCGCATGATGGGGGCTGGGGCTCCGGGTCTTCTCATTAGGACATCCATGGAGTTAAATATCTCATTAACCATGTAAGGTCATGCTAAAAACTATCTTTCCATTAGTACAATTCCTTTCATCCTGCATTTGTATGTTGAGACTTACCAGTATAGCTAACATGAGATACTGGAACTGAGCTCCTAAACCAGCAACATGAGTGCAAAGTTCAGTGTGAAGTTCCCCAAGGACATCTGGAAAATTTCAGGAAGAATTAATGGAGTACTCTCATATGAAAATGGAAATTATTTGATGTATTGTCCCTATAGCTTAAAATTAAACATTAACCCCCGGTTTCACAGACAAGGCTAGTCCCAGACTAAAAGGCATGTTTGAGCTGTTTTAACTGAAAGAAACTTGCACTGATATATCTTAAAATATGTCAGTGCCATTGTTTTGTCTCAAGATGCACACCAGTAATGTTTTTTCTAAGGCATGTTTGTAAAAGCCACATTAATCCTGGCTTAATCTAAGCCTTGTCTGTGAAACTGGGCCCAGGATTTATACAATACAGAAGGTTTTTATTATTTACCACATACAATTTCAATCAAATTTGTTCTAGTTCTGATTTTCCATGTACTTTATAGGTTAACTAGAGACCCAACCTGGAATGCTAAAGTGGCGAAGAGGAAGCCAAGGACCAGGCGCTGGTATGACACATGGCAAATGAGCTTCTTTACAGCATTCAGGTATGTAATGTGCATGTGACCACTGTGAGGCCCTACAGGAGCCAGAGAAAGACACAACAATACATCTTTACAAAAGCTAGGAAATTTGACACCGATCTGATATAGAGTTAAGAGCTAGTTTGGTGGGATTTCACCACAGTTCAAACATATTGTTTGGATCACAAACATGTTTAAAATGAAGTCTGCCATAAAGTTGTTGCTCAACAAACCCTCATGCTCAGTAATATGGTCAGGGAATCTGGCAAACAGAACAAAACAAAACATTCTTTGAAATTAAAGGGATAGTTCATCCAAAAATGAAAATTCTGTCATTAATTCCTCACCCTCATGTCATTCCAAACCTGCATGACAAATGAAGATATTTTTGCTGAAATCGGCGAGCTCTCTGTCCCCTCTCTTTAATGAACACTTTTAAGGTCCAGAAAGGTAGTAAAGACATTGTTAACCCCATACTTACAAATACTTACTTACCTTGTGACTCCAGTGGTATACGCGACGAGAATACTTCTTGAATACCCCTCAAAAATAACGACTTTATTCAACAATCTCCTCTCGTCTGTGCCAGTATCCTACGCTGTTGATGTAGTAAATACAGTGCAGCGCTTCCAAGTTCGACGGCTCACCATTGGGTAGCTCACACTCATGCATCGTGGTGCTCACATGAACAGCGTCGGCCAAAGATGGTAAGCCGGCGTTCTGACGTAGCACTTCAAAAGCGCTGTATTGTATTTAATACATCAACAGCGTAGGAGACTGGCACAGACGAGAAGAGATTGTTGAATAAAGTCATTATTTTTGTTTTGTTTTTGTGCAAAAAAAGTATTCTCGACGCTTCATAACATTAAGGTTGAACCACTGGAGTCACATGGACTATTTTAACAATGTCTTTACTAACTTTCTGGGCCTTGAAAGTGATAATTAAATTGCTGTCTATGAAGGGGTCAGAGAACGCGCTGATTTCATCAAAAATATCTTCATTTGTGTTTCGAAGATGAACAAAGGTCTTTAACACTTTCACACTACACTTCGTTCCATTGACTTGCATTAAAGGCACAGTATGTAAGGTTTGCCACTAGAGATCGCTTATTTAAAACAATAACAATGAATGAACATGGAATCATGGGAGTTGTAGTCAGAAATCTTGGTCATGGATGAGCTAATGTATTAAAGTTTTATTAACTTTACTGTGGTATGAAGCAGGGCAGGGCCGAGAGACATTTTACTGTTTTATTATGTTTATGTGCTGCAGTCGACCGTTGCCGCTCCTTTCGTTTTATTGTTTGTTTATTTTACGATTAAAGTTACGTTTAGTGTCCGCCTCCTTCCATAAACTTGAACTTTGTTTCAGTTACGTCACTTAAATCATATTATTTTATTTCATTCTAATGAAACAGCCGCAAGTGCTGAATTACTTCTCATACAGGTCACTTTATTTGATTAATTAAAATTGTGGGGTTACACAGCATATTGAAAATATTACATATTGTGCCTTTTAAAATAATGTAAACTTTGGAGTAGATTGCATATTTGTACATTCATTATGTGATATATGTTCATAATCATTAAATTAATTATTATAAATTACTAAAATAATTATTTATGTTGAATAATGTTTTGAACAAGTCTAGTGTGACCACGGCTTTACTCTTTGGAAAAAGAAAGTAATTTGTACACAAATGTACGACACACTTTTTTGTTCTTTGACCCCCAGGAACAGCACCATACAACAAACAAAGAAGATTGCACTCATGACTAGTGCTGATATCATGAAGGCCCTTCTCTGGTGGGAAACACAGACATACATCTAAGTGTATATGCAAACAGACTCGGGGTGCAAATTACAGGGGCATTAATAAGACCTCCCCAATGAAAGTGTGACACTAAACTGTACACATATAAGGAACTTTTCAACCATGTTTCCAAACAATGTTTTAGCTACAAAAGTTGAAATTTGGATGACATGTTAGTCAGAATGTGTATTTTCACATGGTCCCATAGACTGTCTCAGAGGCTGCAAATTACCTATAGAAACTCTGTTAAAAAGATTGAAAGTAATTGTGTAATTGCACACTAAACAGACCCAAAAATTACATATTCAAATCCCTTAATAGGAGCAGTATTTCAAGCTAAGCTTTCCTTAGCAAATGCCACTAATTATAAATGGAAAAACACCTGAGTAACGTCTGAACATTTGCCCTACACAGTGTTGTGTGGTATTTGTGTGTAGGTGTTATTGTGTTACGGTTTCCTGAAGCGCTGTGCTGTGTGGGAGATCCGGTGCTTGGTCCACGTTCAGACAGGCTTGATCTCTGTCTTTGTTATACACCCACAGCACCTGACCCTGAATCACGGCCGCCATCAGCATAGCTAACGCCTCCACACTCATCCCTGATAGAGAGACAGAAATAGAGTGAGACAGATGTGCACACAACCATACAAAAACCGACAATACAAACTATTGCTCAGTGAAACATTACCATCCTGCTTAGAATTAGGTCTGGGTTTTTTTTTCAGTCTTGGCAGTGTAATAATAGGTTATAATGGCCCTGTTCCAGAACTTAGTGAGCTGCCTACTGCTACTGCCTAAATGGGCAGCTGACTTATAAGGCAGCATTCTAACCAAAATGGAATATTGTAAGTGGCTGATTTGGAGTAATCTATGTAGGTCGCAACTTTGTGCCCCACACAAATCTGGAGCAAATGATTGAGTGCTGTTTATAATTGTAGCATGTATGGCATAAGTTATCTACAGTGTTACTGCATTTGAAAGAAGTCTCTAATGCTCACCAAGGCTGCATATTTTACAAACCTGATTCGTTGGGACACTGTACAAAGTGTGAATAAAAACAATGTAATGATGTGGAAGTTTCAAATTTCAATATTTTATTCAGAATACAACATAGATGACATATTAAATGTTTAAACTGAGAAAATGTATCATTTTAAGGGAAAATAAGTTGATTTTAAATTTCATGGCATCAACACATCTCAAAAAAGTTGGGACAAGGCCATGTTTCCCACTGTGTGGCATCCTCTCTTCTTTTTCTAACAGTCTGCAAACGTCTGGGGACTGAGGAGACAAGTTGCTCAAGTTTAGGAATAGGAATGTTGTCCCATTCTTGTCTAATACAGGCTTCTAGTTGCTCAACTGTCTTAGGTCTTCTTTGTCTCATCTTCCTCTTTATGATGAGCCAAATGTTTTCTATGGGTGAAAGATCTGGACTGCAGGCTGGCCATTTCAGTACCCGGATCCTTCTTCTACACAGCCATGATGTTGTAATTGATGCAGTATGTGGTCTGGCATTGTCATGTTGGAAAATGCAAGGTCTTCCCTGAAAGAGACGACGTCTGGATGGGAGCATATGTTGTTCTAGAACTTGGATATACCTTTCAGCATTGATGGTGCCTTTCCAGATGTGTAAGCTGCCCATGCCACACGCACTCATGAACCCCATCCCATCAGAGATGCAGGCTTCTGAACTGAGCGCTGAGAACAACTTGGGTTGTCCTTGTCCTCTTTAGTCCAGATGACATGGCGTCCCAGTTTTCCAAAAAGAACTTCAAATTTTGATTCATCTGACCACAGAACAGTTTTCCACTTTGCCACAGTCCATTTTAAATGAGCCTTGGCCCAGAGAAAACGCCTGCGCTTCTGGATCATGTTTAGATATGGCTTCTTTTTTGACCTATAGAGTTTTAGCCAGCAACGGCGAATGGCACGGTGGATTGTGTTCACCGACAATGTTTTCTGGAAGTATTCCTGAGCCCATGTTGTGATTTCCATTACAGTAGCATTCCTGTATGTGATGCAGTGCCGTCTAAGGGCCGAAGATCACGGGCATCCAGTATGGTTTTTCGGCCTTGACCCTTACGCACAGAGATTGTTCCAGATTCTCTGAATCTTTGGATGATATTATGCACTGTAGATGGTGATAACTTCAAACTCTTTGCAGTTTTTCTCTGAGAAACTCCTTTCTGATATTGCTCCAGTATTTTTGGCGCAGCATTGGGGAATTGGTGATCCTCTGCCCATCTTGACTTCTGAGAGACACTGCCACTCTGAGAGGCTCTTTTTATACCCAATCATGTTACCAATTGACCTAATAAGTTGCAGATTGGTCCTCCAGCTGTTCCTTATATGTACATTTAACTTTTCCGGCCTCTTATTGCTACCTGTCCCAACTTTTTTGGAATGTGTAGCTCTCATGAAATCCAAAATGAGCCAATATTTGGCATGACATTTCAAAATGTCTCACTTTCAACATTTGATATGTTATCTATATTCTATTGTGAATAAAATATATGTTTATGAGATTTGTAAATTATTGCATTCCTTTTTATTCACAATTTGTACAGTGTCCCAACTTTTTTGGAATCGGGTTTGTATTTAAAACACAATAAAAACAGTAATATAGTATATTTTTTTTTATTATAATAAAACAACTCTTTTCTTATTCAGCACTCTGAGGACACACACACACAAAAAAAGTGGTGGGACTGCACCACTGGCTCTATACAGGTCAATGTATTTATGGGTTTTCAACCTTTTTGCTTAAAATAGCCTCCAAATATCTTTACTCATTTTTGCAGTTGGTCTGCTGCTAGCTTCCTTGTTTGCTTCTGTTGTGCTTGGCCCCGATAATTGCTGCTTGCAGCTAAATTTAGCTTTTATTTTTATATTTTCCATTTAAATTTTACTTAGTTTTAGTAATTTTGTTGTGCGTTTGACAATCTTTTTTATCGTTATTTTTATTTTAGTCATTTTAGCTCTTCAACAACTGCAGCAAAGTTAACATTAGCATGTTTGCTAAGCTAATAGCACAATATTCTAAAAAGCGTAAAAATGCATAGCACAAACAAACATTTAATAAAAGGAAAAAAGGAAAACGCACCCTTGCGTTGTTTCAACCTGTGAGTTTTCTTTGATTTCTCCGTGGAGCACAAAATATGAATGCCCTCTTTTACATAATATTTCTTCAGAATTTCTTCTTTTGTATGGCATGGTAAACCAACATCAAGTTTGAAACAACATGAGGGTGAGTAATGATGACAGAGTTTTTGAACACTGACGAACAGTGTTTGAAATGTTCTCACTGTAAGCTGTGGCAGAGTCTCTGTCTTGTTGATCTCCTCCCAGAAACATGTTGAGGGATGTATATGGAACATTGTAGCACTGCAGGAAGCATAATGTTCACTTTGAAGAAGTCAGGAAAGCGCACAGCACATGAAAGACATGCGGGGGTAGCTGTGTGATGTAACAGCCATTTGACCTCAAAAATGAACACAAGAATGGTGGTGCTAATTTGTCTATTACATAAAAAGCTTTTGCTGAGCCAGTAATCATCACATGGGGAAAGGACAGGGCATATGTTAGTGATTGATAGAATAAGGAAGGAAGTCATACACTCATGAAGGTCTCAAAAAGACAGCTGATGGTTAGGTACCAGAGCACTGTGAACGCTGAGCTTGTGTATTGTGGGGTATGAACCACAGGAAGATGTAAGCGAGAATGGCCAGTGGAGTTGACAGCACTGCCCTGAGACAGGAAGAAGCAGATGACTCATATCAAGCAGGCTAAAGCAGCCTTATAAACCATGTGCAGGAAACTTAACTTAAATAACATGCACTTTACCACCATTCCATTCTCAACACTTTAACTCTTTCCCCACCAGCGTTTTTTTTTAAAGTTACCAGCTTCATTCTTTTTTCTGCATTCTTTTTTATCAACACTTGAATGTGGGTAAGTTTCATTAAAAAAAGCAACATTTTGAGCAAAAAGCTGAGAACATTTTTGTCAGTGACTACATCTGGATCAGATTCAGAGCGATGATCAAACACAGATGGAGTAGATGGAGTTCATCAACACCCCAAAGCTTCACAGTCCTATAGCTCGTCCTGGGTCAACATTTCATTCAGTAACATTAGGCAGTTTTGATTTATATGCTGTTTAATATTGGTGATTGCGTTATTTTACATATGCATCTGCTTGACATATGCTATCACTTGTTTCTGCTTTTGATCAGGAGATTCAGTACTCTTTCAGAAGATGTGTCATAGCACCTACCATATAACAGTGAAAACACGGAAAGCTGGAAACTTCCAATAGTGGCAGGAGAAAGAGTTAATAGAATAGTCTATGAACATATGAACTGTATATACTGTCCATTATCATAGGCAGTAATGATGACATTCTTCAGTGTAAAAACAAACAGAAAATGCACGTACAGTGGTGCACTTACACTGGAAGCTTTGCAGGCAAGCAGGCCAGAGGGTTTTAAAGCATAAATGTCAAGCTATTTTTATTAATGCATTTACATGAATGATTCAGTAGTTTATTTTTATTTTTTATTTGGACTCTTTTCACATTTGGAACACAAAAGTAAATATAGCTAGCAGGGCTGGACTGGGACTAAAATTCTGACAAATCCAGCCCATGCGGTCCACAATTTCCCCCGTGAATGTTTTTGCCAGGGTTAGGGCCTTAAATTAAAAATAAATTAATAAATAAAACTAGAACAGGGACTTTTGTCACATAGACAGCACTTGACAGTAAAGCACTGATTTTGAGCTAGGGTGCCATAAAGTAAATTTACTGCTATTAAATGCTGTCATCATTTTCTCACCCTAATATCGTTCCAAACTTTCTCTCTTCTGTGAAACACAAAAGAAGTTATTTTGAAGAATGTTGGCAACCAACCCGTTTTGTGTTACATTTGACTTCTATTGTATGGACAAAACACAGACTGTTCCACAGAAAGAAAGTCATTCAGGTTTGGAATGACATTAGGGTGAGTAAATGCCTCGCTAGCACTTCCCAGTCCGTTCCACTGGCTCGTCCACACCATCAGACTCGGGCTAGACAATTCAGTTCGCCCGGTGTCCTCTTTATTCCCTGACCGAGAGGACCCTTGGCACAGATGCACTGGCACACAGCTGGCTCCAGGACCTACGCAAATATGCATTTTTCCCCAGTGAGCCTTCTCGCACAGACACTGTGCAAAGTCAGGGAGGACGAGGAGCAGGTCTTGTTATTTGCTTAATGAACTATGTTTGTTCATTTGCCAGAGGACACCTGGCCTCAACTGAACCTGGGTTCTTCCATGTTTTTTTTTTCTTTTCTCCAATGGAGTTTTTTGTTCCTTGCCACTGTCGCCTATGGCTTGCTTAGTGAGGACATTTAAATTGCTACTCACGACAGCCCCTCCCTGGCCCATTCCTCTGAGGAAGGTCCTACTTTCTCAGAGACAGGGAACCCTATGGCACCCGCGTCCAGACCTCTGGAAACTCCATGTCTGTTCCCTGGATGGGACGCAGAGGTTCTAGGTGATCTTCCCCAATCGGTGGTAGACACATCACTTCAGCTAGAGCCCCCTCTACAAGGTGCCTCTATGCTTTCAAGAACCTGTTCGTTGAGTGGTGCTCTTCCCACTGGGAAGACCCCTGAAGGTGTTAGGTCAGTTCTGTGCTCTCCTTCCTGCAGGATGGGTTGGAGCGAAGGCTGTCTCTCTGTAAGTGTATGTTGCCGCTATCGCCGCACATCACGATGCAGTTGATGAATCTTTGGGGAAGCACAATATGATTGTCAGGTTTCTGAGGGGGGCAAGGAGATTAAATCCATCTCGCTCTCACTCTGTACCCACTTGGGACTTATCTCTGGTGCTTGCGGCACTGCAGAGAGCACCCTTTGAGCCTTCTGTCGTTTTGAGCCTTCTGTCGTGGAAGACAGTACTTCTGACTGCACTGGCCTTCATCAGGAGGGTGGGGGACCTGCACGCATTTTCGGTCAATGAATTGTGCCTAGAATTCTGGCCGGCGCACTCTCACGTGATCCTGAGACCCTGGCCTGGATATGTGCACAAGGTTCCCACCACTCTCTTCCGGGACCAGGTGGTGAATCTGCAAGTGTTGCCCTCGGAGGAAGCAGACCCAGCCCTAGCTTTTCTCTGTACCGTCCGCACTCTGCGGTTATACATGGACAGAATGCAAAGCTTCAGCTCAGACCCTCAATATAAAACAATGTGTACTGCATCTGCTTCCTTATTTATACCGGCACTGCAGGGCGGAGTGCGAGATGCAAATCTTGCACGCCAATGTGCATTGGCTTGTTCTGTAGACACTCAAAGCTGATAGGGCTCCCAGAAGTGATCCCAAATCGTCTGTGATGTCTGACTTACGTCTCCGTTTCCTCCTTCAGGGAATGAAGGTTGTATACGTAACCGAGACATTATGTAATATCTATCTTTTATGAGGCTTTCATTGAATTAATAATTTACATCAATGAAAATTCATCAGAACTATTGAAAAGTGCATAAAACATATTTAAAGAGGATAAAGCTTTGTCTTTAATTTATGGGATCCAGGCTTTAAAGCTGTTTTGTTAAATAATCCTTTAATTGCCCTTATGAAATTGATCATGATTTAATTGTATGATCATGGAAGACACGGGTAAAACCATGCTCCTCATTACCATGGGTAGGCCTGTATGGTTTCTAAAAGTAATAAATAATAATAAACTATAAAATTTGTAATAAAAATATTGTAAACGTAGAAAATACGAAAACAGCCTGTTTAAAAGTGTTCTCTATAAAACTCTTCTGCAGTATTTAATTTAAATAATAATTAATAGCACCATTTTTAATTACTATAAAGGTGGTGGTGCTGGATTGTAGTTGTACAACAAGCTTGTAGTTGTGTGTATTGATGTTTTCCTATTTACCTCTTCATGTATTTACATGATTGCAGCTGTTTTCAGCTAGATTCACCACAGAGCCTGTGATGTTTCCATATCACAAGACTGTATAAAACAAGATTCGGTGACAAATCTGAATGGATCAAGCGACTTGTGCTGTTTACTTTCCTGACAAGCGTAACTGACGCACTGCAAACAGAGAACGTATATCTCATTCCCGCTCATGTTTTTTTAGAACATTTGAAGTACATTCGTGGCAGATAGATGCAAGCACCATTATGTGCTGATGTTTAAAAAACAAAACCAAAGGTTCAAAAACCAAAATATAAAAGTGAGATGAGCAACAGTATGCATTCTCCTGCATCATCCTTATTAAGCAACAGGGGTAAACAGCTGCTGCCTTGATGAAGCAAGCATACTGTGGTTGGACACAAATAATATAATATGAAGCAGTCCAGCTGGGACTAGGGGAAGGGGATCAATCAGACTCGGGTTCGGAACAAGTGTGCCGCACAAGCCCTGAAAACTGAAGCCAAAGCATTTTGATCGCCCCCTGGTGGCTGGCTGCAGTATAGCTCATAAATCCTATCCTCTCCAAGTAATCAAATGGGATGTTGAGCCAAACTAAAAATCCAAATACACTTAAAATAATTTTTCTCCAAAGGTCATTTCTGTCATTTATGGTAGTTCTTATAACACAGACGTATTTTCAAGTGTTCATTTTTCAAATAAGTTTGGTTTTAGTTAGTTATTTGATGCTATAAAAGCGTGGTGTAAAGTCATGATGGACAGCTGTGTGCGTGATTGAGCCTGCGGGAGCAGGAGTGTGGGCGGGACCTTGATACCGGGGCTCCACTTCTGTGCAGACTCAGGCTCCAGACGACATAATCGCCAATGGCCATTACTGGGATATTTTGGCTTCCTTTTTCTAGTGGAAGGAAGCAGAGACCTTGATTGAACCAAGTGTGAAGGCACCCTAGGAGACCGCATTAATTAGCCTGTTAATGCACTCGAGCTTCCATTGCTTTCCAAGAGGAAAAAATATAGCATAGCCCTAGAGAGACGGATGACGGTCAGATCAGTCAAGTCAAATTTATTTGTATAGCACTTTTCACAATAAAATGTCAAAATAGTATTTTTGTGCATTTTTCATGATGATAAACTTAAACTTCTATAACTTGTTTTTTTTTTTTTTTTTACTTTAGAAATAATCTGCCAAGCTTCTTCTGTAAAAAGAGACCAAACTGAAGTCTGCTCCAAAGCATTCAAGACAGTTTAAGTTGGAAATACATTTTTTTTTTATCTTACCACTAAGAGTTCTCCTAAATAGCAGTAAAAGTTCTTAGCTAAGAGTTTTCTCTTAAAACCTATTCACAAAGCTGCTGAGACCAACTTTTACCAAGGAATAGAGAGAAATCTTAGGCTGAAAGAAAGGGTGGGGTTGACCTCGTTGCTATGGATGATGTCATCACGCTTACTAACAATGCACACAGTGATTGGCTGATAGGGGAGAAGTCTCTGTCAGTGATTTAAAGTCCTCATGAAATCTAAATTGACCCTATTTACTTAGTTAGCACATATTAAAGGTCTTAGGGTGAACAATTAATCTGTGCAAGTTAATACACAGAAAAAAATAGTTTGTCTTGGTAATCTTTAATCAAAATCTGAAAAGTAACTTCCGGTCTGGAAACGGCGTTCCTTCTCAGATGATGTCAGTTTGACGGCTTAGGTTTGAAAATGCGTAACCACTCCCCTCCAACCGTTAGTCTGCTATGAGCGCGAGACGGAGAGGAGGAGCGCTGAAGTAAAACCCTGCCCTCTGTTCAATATTCCCTTTCACCTGGAAATACAGCACAGCACTGAAGAAAACTCACTTGCTACTTCCGGTTCACTGGGTCTTTAATCATAGAAATATTTAGTTGAACGAGGTTTCATGTTGCCATATTCAAATAAAGATTTTAAAAAGTAGGCCAAGTGTCACTAATTAAACTAGTGTATGTTTTAGCTAACTGTCAGCCATGTCTATATCTCGAGATGAAAATGATGTTTTATAAACAAAGTTTGTGAGGAGTACGTTCAAATGGTCTATGTAATCAGCGCGAGAGGAGGTATATACACAGCTGAGAGCCGACTCACCTAGTTATCTCCACAGGTTTCTGCATCCCTCCGACGACTCACTCTCGGCTGGGGATACGAGGCGTAACTCTGGGTATGGGCTAAATTCCAAACTGGGAGCCCTCGATCCCCTCGGACAGCGCCTAATACACTTATATTCTTTTACTCTATTGGATCATTTGTACTGTAAGTGTGAACTCATGAAAACAACTGCCACAGGTAATCTGACATTATTTTTTTATTAAAGATTTATTTTTGGATTATAGATTAAAATCTATAAATTAAAATATGTATTGCATTTATGAAGAAAGTTTCAGCACTCAATGTTGTATAGTGTCTTTGGGCGGATTGCGGCAACATCCATTAGGATTGTTTAGCGATTTGGTCTTAGTGACTTAGGAGTGCTCTTGACTACTTCTAGCGTTTCACAGATTTAGGAGCTAGTTTTAGTACTAAAATTATCTGCAACATACTCTTAGAGCAAAAATTTAGAAGTCCTAAAATTACGATAAATTATTTTTAAGAGTTTCTCCTAAATCAGCAAGTTAGGAGCTAATTTTAGCCTTAAGATGTTTTGTGAATACGGCCCCAGGACTATGCTCAAAAAGGGGTTATCATTATAAATGGATCATAACTATTCCATAAATATAATTGAATACCATAAAGTCCCATAAACATACTAAATATTAAATAAAAAACAAACTAAAATATAGTACATTCATTTCGTTGAAAAAAAAACACAAAAAAAAATCAGCCATTTTTGACTGCCACATGAGCAGCACCAGAGGGTTAAATCAACTCTCCTCTGCTAGTACATTGAGTAGTGTGAATTTATTGCATTGGAATCCACTAAAAAGAATATTTCTTTATATAAAACTAGGTAATATTTAATTAAATAATACAGTAGGGGAGAGCGGGCACAACCTAACGCTTTTTGACTGTCTCAGTTTGTGTAAATCCACTTGGGGTTCAGAGTATTTATTTTTTCCCACATTAATTTCACACGTCTAGTACAAATATGTGGTTTTGTTTCATTAATATAGTGTTTACTCTTTTCTTGATTTACTCCGAAAGAATGGAAGTGAACTGTGACAACATGCCCCATAGGCGGGGTACATTAGAACATGATCATATGACAGCTTAAAATGTTACCTGATATAATCAAAAAATATACAAGACAAACTAAAATATTGTGTCAATAAAATACAATTATTAATAAAAAAAAATTAAATAATGATTTTTTTAATAATTAAAAATTAATAATTTTTGAGTTTGACAACAAACACATCACTAAATACAGCTCTACAGCAGAGTTCAAAACATAATAATAATGAATCATTTCTGAACATTGACTCTCAGTCTTTATTCACACTTTTCTCATGGTTTCTCAGAAGAATTCATAATAGTGTAGAATATAATAGCGCAGTTCTAACAGGGGCTCATTGTGACAACACATCCCGCCTGCGCAACTGGGATTTAACCCCGGCTCGTGTCTTCTGCTGTTAGATCAGCATTAAAGAACCATCTCCACTGTTAGATAACAGATAGAAGATTACAATAATTACAATAATGAAAAATAAACTTAACTGAGAAATTTACTTTTGCTATGGTTAAATAAATGTTCAGTGATATCTTCCAAAGATTTTTAATTTTGGTGCATTTTTTTCTCTAAATAATGTTGATATGGCACAGAGTAAATACACAAAGTTTGGTCATCCTGGCATGTGTGGAAAGTTTTAAACCATGCGTGTTACAACTAACCCCGCGTTAGGTTGTGCCCTGCACTCCTACCACTCATGTCACAAACTCCGCCTCTTATCTTACCACCCACCATGGGAGGAGCTTGCCGATTTGGGTCCATCTACTCCTGCTCACTGGATACCCGACGAGGGGGTCAGTCACGGCATCCCAGGCATGACTGATGAACAGAATCAAAGATACAGAAAACGCCTCCATCTGAGCACCAAACAAGAGCAACACAGAGAAATGAGGGTAAATATAGGAACGCATATTTTCCATGTTAGAGATAAGATTGCTGAGATTAAATACTTAGACATAGTCAGGCAAGTCAGTTAACATGATATGAAAATGGATTTATTTTCATTGATCAATTTTCATTAGGAGCCATTCATTCTGGACCCAAAAAGAGTTTTTCTTCATTGTTGACGACAAAAGTACGAGTTTTTTTTTTTTTTTTTAAATAACATACATTAATTTTATTATAACATATGTTTTGCCAGTGCATTTTTTTGGAGGCTCATACAAGTGTGAAATGGACTTATACATTTTAAATTTGTTCTTATAGCTTTCTCCAGCTCAAAGTAATAAACCTCCTTGATTATTCCAAAGGAAAAAAAGAGTTCAAATGTTCATCAAAATATACTGACTGGCCTCTTTTCGGCTGATGGCGCTTTGGCTGCACTTGCTTTTTTTGTTTGAACAAATTTAGTTTTTTCCTTTTTCACATAGAAATACATCACATTAGTAAAATTGTTTGTGAATGCTGTTTCATGTTGACTTTACAGTCGGCATGAAACAGAAGTTGCGCTACTTTTCTTCCCTATTGTGTCGTAAATCCAAACGAAATGGCTTCAAATATAGGACGAGACTTAATTTTTCCAATAGGAATTGATTATAGTAAGCGAAAAAAACAGTATGTGACCAAATAAGTATGTCCAAATTCACAGTTCTCATAAAAGAGCAGGCAAAAAGTACCCAGATGACCCACTACTTCTGGAGAGATTCTGAAGTGTGCATACGATGGACACTTTACTATCCCATGAGGCCATGGGAGAGATTTGTGAATTGCGGTGACATAACTGATGCTGGTCACGTGACAACAAGGTGAATGTAGTACGCCCAGATTATATTACTACACAAACTCATACTATATAGAACATACTTTTTTTAGCGGTCATGAACTAATTACATATTCAAAATAAGGACCTACTCATGAGTATGTGATTTCAGATGCAGCCATAGTGTTATAGGAAAATACAAATGAATATACAGGGAATGGTGATGGTCTGCAATAAAGAATAATTTGACAATATAAATCATCATTAATCTTTGGGCTATAATTCAGCCAAAGGTGAGAACATGCAGATGTCATTCATACCTGCACTACATCCAACAGAAAGATCTGTAGAGAAAAACCCATAGCAATGTTGGTCATCTGATATGGTACACCACCTACTGCATAACACAGCTTTCTGGAAAGGGGAAGCCTCGCCTTATTGTGAAGACACAGAAAGAGCGACAAAGAGCCTCTTAAAAATGAAAAAGCATGCAAATGTTTAAAGCAGGTATTCTCTGTTTCCACAACATGTGAATGTTACAAAATACTTTGTTAAAAAGAACTTACAGGGGTCTCTTGACTCTCTTCTCTTTTTCTGTTACCATGATCATCAGTGATACAGGTGAAAGCACTCTGTTCTTTATCCGGCCGTGTGGTAGCAGCGTTGTTTGGTCTTTGGTGGTCTGTTGATTTTAGTCTTTAATCATAACTGATTATATACTCATTCTGCTGGTTTCACTAGTGCTTATTCCTAAGAGGAGTGAAACCAGTGAAACTAGTCCATCTGAATCCTGAAGTGGAAGTGCAATGACTTCATTGATCCTCCCACAGGAACAGCACACTGTAACAAGAGACGCTGTCAGTCACATAAGGACTACTTTTACAAAGTAATCAAGATTTTTTGAATATTGAAGTGTATGATATAGATTTTTTTCCCGTCCACTTTTCATGATCAACTTTCATTTGTTAGGTACATGTCATCTTCCTCTGGAGAGTAAAAGAAAAACCTTAGTGTTTGATATTCTTATAAATATCTATTTATCTAATATGACTTAAGACCTGAAATGTTGCCAGAATTATAATCATTTGTTCGTCGGCCAGAGGAGAACTGGCACCCCGACTGAGCCTGGTTTCTCCAAAGGTTTTTTTCTCCATTCTGACCCTGAAGGAGTTTTGTTTCCTTGCCACCGTTGCCTCTGGCTTTTGGCTTGCTCAGTTGGGGACACCTAAATCTCATCTATATTACCGATCTGCCCACATTGACGCTATATGATACTTGAAATTAGCTGGATAACATCACCGTTTCACCAGAACGGCTGTACAAATTCTGTTGCATTATTTTCCTGTTAACAATGTGAAGCTGGTTTGAAACAATTGGACTTGTTAAAAGCACTATATAAATAAAGGTGATTTGACTTGACTTGATTTTGTTGTTCAATTTTATTACATAAAGTCAGATAAATAGTTTCAGTCAGAGACCAAAGAAAAAAAAAACACACTTGTAGGAATTTAAAGGGATAGTTCAACCAAAAATTATCCCATAATTTACTCACCCTCAAGCCATCCTAGTTATGACTTTCTTCTTTCAGCCGAACACAGTCAGAGTTAAATAATAATAATAAAAAAAATATCCTGGCTCTTCCAAGCTTTATAATGGGAGTGAATGGTACCTTAGATTTTGAAGCCCAGGAACACACATCCATCCATCATAAAAATAATCCATACAGCTCCAGGGGTTAATAAAGGCCTTCTGAAGCGAAGCCGTGCAACTTTATAAACTATAATCAATGGCTTACGGTAATGACCATACACAAGTCTAGTTCTGGTGGAAGAGTGACCTCTGACCCGATGTATGATGTAAGAGTAGTGTAAGCTCAGGTGAGAGTAGACTCTTGCGGTTCAAACAAATAGAGCTGGGCAACAAACTCAAGCTCCTCACACATTTCTCTTTAAGAATTCTCGTTTTAGACAATCTTGACTGGTGTTTTGCTCTATCCTCTTCACTTCCGTGTTCGTCAATACGTCTTGCGTCGGGTCAGAGGTCACTCTTGTGCTGGAACTCCGGAAGCCACACTCTAAAAAATGCTGGGTTAAAAACAACCCATGTTGAAAATGGACTAACCCAGTGATTGGATTGTTTTAATCCAGTAAATGCATTTTTTAGAGTGTGGCTTCCAGATTTCCAGCAGAAGAGTGACCTCTGACCTGACGCATGATACAGTTATAAATATGGATATTTTTCTTACAAAAACGCATGGCTTCACTTCAGAAGGCCTTTATTAACCCCCGGAGTCGTATGGATTACTTTTAGGCAGTGGCTATTTGCACTAAGTCAAAATAACACATTTTCTTAGCGGTAGATGATATTTACACTAAGTGCAAATAGTGATATATTCTATGTACACCATTCTTTACAATATGTGTAAATAGTAATTACATGCAATTTATACTTTATTTTCGCACCTCAGTATTGTTGTACATTAACAGGATGCAATAATAACATAGTGTGTAAATGATTATATTTATTAAAACTATTAAATGGATGCCGCCTTAATGAGACAATAAAAGCCTTCCCTACATTTTTACACACATACCCCTAACCCTACCCAATAAATACTTTTATTATTATTATTAAATATAATTTCATTAGGCGCTTTATTTCCACTTTTAGAACATATTCTATTGAACATATTTTATTGAAAGTAAATGCCTTTCCGATGTGATATGTGATGAGAAAAGGGAGAAGAGCGAGCTCTGCAAAAGGCGGATTTGAACCCGGGTCGATCGCGTCAAAACCAAGATCCTTAAGCCTTACGCTTTACTGACTACACCACTGAAGATGTTGAAATACACACTTAAAAAAAAAAAAAAAAAAAAAAATCTTGTTTGGCCCAAACAGGCATTGTTAGGCAGAACTAGTGTGGATAGCACTTGCCAACAAGACACGTTATTTGCACTTTGTGTAAATAGACACTCCGTTACTTTTATGATGGATTTATGCGCTTTATTGGGCTTCAAAATCTAAGGTACCATTCACTGCCATTATAAAGCTTGGAAGAGCCAGGATATTTTTTTAATATAACTCTGATTGTGTTTGTCTGAAAGAAGAAAATCATATAGCCTACACCTAGGATGGCTTGAGGGCGAGTAAATTATCCCTTTAAGTGTATCAAGGATCTCACCCTGTTTTTAACATCTTATATTACTAGTATACAAATATTAGTTTATTGTGTTTTATAATTTGTAATATATTTTAATATAGGTTTAAAAAAATGGGATTTAAATTATTTAGAATTTGAACAGCACTGCAAAATGGCTGGCACATAGCATAGATATCGTTATTATACACGTAGGATAGATAAGAGATTTAGGTTTTATTTAGTGTTGGAGAAGTTAATTTAAAACTGTAGTTTGTCAAGCTATGAAGTAATTCAGCTACAGTCAGGTCCATAGGTTGTGAATCTGGGCTTGCGTAAGAAAGAGTGATTCGTGAACTGGAGAGTTGTCATGTTTTCGTTCCTGGCAGACTGTCCTCAACGATGCTTTTGCCTTCCACAAACTATTAAGAGATACACAGGTTGGGCAATGAAAGGTTAATGTTTCCAGAACTTTGATGGAAATATAGTAAATTCAAAACTATGGTCTAAAACAGTAACTACACCTCACCCCCAGTTTTCCTGGCTATAATAACAGGAAATGATAAAGTGAAAATACAATAGAAAAACATTGTGACCTTCAAATACTGTATTCTTTTAAATGCTATTTTTATACCGGAGGAAACACCAGTTTTGACACCACCCCAGTTTAAAAAAACTACATTTGTCTTTTACAGTCCAGACTGTTATATATGACACAATGACAATACAGAAACGCTCGGGGTAAATTCTTTTTGCTCACACAGATAGGTTTGCTAAAACGGTCTATTTGTCAGTACAATACGACTGGTTTTTGGTTCTGCCATTTGATGACAAACCTCTTAACAGATCAAATCTGCTCACTTGTGCAGGATTCCTTATTTGAAATATGTTGTGTACCACTGCATTTAGTGTACCAAATATTGTGTACCAAAGCAAAGTTTTCCTCCTATCTTATAGTAATAATAATCTAAGATGACTGAGTAAACCAATGAGTTTTAACACAGTGACAAACAAAGATATTCACATATAATTTTATCACCACATGACACATAATACAAGATATTACAAGATATAAACAAGCATTAGTCCTTATTGAAAATGGGATGACAAATACCTTTGCATGCATTAGTTTTGGATATCTCTTCCAAAAACCCTGCCAAGTACAGTTTATCATTGTTGACAAAGACAATGCAAAAAACATTGTGTTTAAAGGTTTATTCACGTTCACCGTGACCATGAAAGTCATGCTTAATGACCACCAAGCTTAAGCCAATACAAATGACACACAGTAGATTGAACTAAAGTATATGGATGACAGACGCAATACTGAATGGGAAAAGCGCAGTAAGCACCTTGATTTGATTTCAGTCTTAATTGTGGTTGTTAGTCCCTTGTTGTCTGTTACATATTGGCCACTTTGGGACTCTCTTTGGCCTGGCGCATTCCATAAAGCCACTTGATCACTCGAGCATTTCTCTCAATGACGGAAACACCATAAACAGGACGTTCATCTTTTGCTGCTTCTTCTTCCTCGTCTTCACCCTCAGCTGTACGCTCGGATGCTGGGGCACTGGCGCTTCGAAGACGTGAAACGGACACAATGTCAGAACCTGGTGTTGCTAGTTCCTCTAAATCCGATGGGTCAAGGCCACAATAATTAAAGAAGCGCTCAAGCTCTACCCCGGCTCGTGAAAAGCAGTCACTGACATCAGATTTTGAGCGCGTCAGTGAAGGACGCTTCCTGGAGCTTGTTGAGGAGTGCCGAGTGATGGCTGGAGAGGGTGGGGACTGGCAGTCATTTTTGGCTAGGAACGAAGTAACGGCCAGGTTGGCCGAAGAGGTTGGCGTAAGTGGGATTGGAGAGGTACGCGATGGTTCTATGTTTGGTTTTATGGGGAGAGGGCTAGAGGGGGATTTAGAAGAAGGTGAGGTTTGTGCAGCACTGTTCAGTGGTTTAATAGGTCCTCGGGTGATGTTTGTGACATTGTAGAGTCTTTTGAAATCAATTGGTTGCTGATTTGGCTGTGTGTACGGTCTAAGCAAACGCAGAAGTTTTAATGGGACTTGCGGCGTGGCCAGTTGGACCTGTGAGCGGTTCTGTAGCTGTTGTCTACTCGCCATCCTCATTTGAGGTAACTGCGGTCTGACATCGACTCTCCGCACCGTCATGGTAGGACATCCATTAACTGCTGAGGCTTCTACTGCAGCTTTCCCTTGACTTGAAGTTGACCCAACAGAAGGTTCTTCCATTGGAAGGGTTGGAGAGATGGGCTTGCATGGATCTGTAGCATCTTGAGCTTTTCCAGTGCTGTTGTTTTGTGTAGAAACTGGAGCGGTGGTATCGCTGACTCCATCGATCAGTTTGCAAAGATGTTCTAGGTTAAGGGGTGGCGTTTCAGACTTGGTGGGTTTTGCAGGGATCTTCCTCGATGGCTGTTGAGCACCTTGTCCACTCTGGCTGTTGGAGGAACAAGTGACTGGTTGCTGTTTTTTCAAAGCCACCTGTTGACTCTTGACGTACTTGGCCTTGTCTGCTTCCAAACGTTCCACCGCACTTGGTTTGCGTATCCCCGGAGATGATTTGACTGGACAACTGAACTCTGGGTTGCGACTTGGTGTGCCAGGAGTTCCAGTCAGCCTTGTTATTCTCCGTGGAGAGGGCTGTACAGCATCAGTTGACATCCTTGGAAAGCTTTTTTAATTTGGTCTCTTTTTTTGTTGCACTGGTTTGCTCAGAAGTAGATGAATGGACTTATTGCCAGTATACTTCCACATTAACACACTGGATACCTGGGGAAACAGAAATGATTATGACAAACAGACAATTGCAAAGTTAGGCTAGACAGCCTTCTCTTTAATGAACACACACTTTTAACAACATTGTAATGGTTTTATAAAGTAGAAGTACATTTGCTGAGGATAGTGGGAGTGGTGCTTGCCTGCACAAGTCAACAACCACAATGGTTGGTTGCCAGGGCATTGCTATGCAGTTGCTAAAGAGTGGCAAGATTGTTGCTAAGTGCTTTGGGTGGTGGCTTACCGGCCCAAGCCCACCCCCAAGTCTCTATTCAGTTGTTAAGTCTGACATCATGCAGCAATATTTCCTCAGAGCCCAACCGCAAACAACAAACGTTGCTAATACACACTGACAGTAATATACACACTCGCTGTAAGCCCAGAGAAGGTAGTGTACACACGCTATATTAAAAGTGTTCATTATTTAAATTGAGAATACGATCTCAACAGCCATTTTTGATAGTCATATATAGAGTCATATTGATAAATAATCATAAAAAAGTTGTCCAAATCGTACAGCCCTACAAACGAAACACTGCAAACAAAATCATATCTTATGATTATGAAATAATTATATCTTTACTCCAAATCATGCAGCCCTTATTTGATCAACAAGCAGATATGCAAGTGCTTTTCCATCATCCGGCCGAACGGTTCTAGACATGAATAACGGCACCAGTATCATTTCCATTAGAACATGATTCAGTATGATATGACTCTCACACATATTTCTAATCATGGATTCTTGGATTGCTAACCTCAGGACAAGAGAACTGTTCAAGTTGAGAACTGTTACAGACCGTGTGGTTTCGGCAAGCCTATAAGATCATCACAAATCACTCTGTATGACATGGATCTAATAACATGATCTGATGACGCCTGTTGAATCGTAGGCTACGACAAGTTAGTATAGAAGAATAAAACGTCATCAGCATGTGCTAGTGGTAAACAAATAGAGCAAAATGAATCGTATTTTGGCAATTGTGGTTTTTAAATGGCTGAAAAAAAGAGGAGGAGAATATGGATGCGGTCATGGCTAGAGAAAAGAGGCCAACTTAGCATGCCAATTTTGCAAATGGAGCTTGAGGTAAGTAGTTTTAAAGGTGTAGCAGCATGTCACGTTGATCAATGAATGCACCATTTCATGTGGCATTTTTATTGGCTAGTCAGTAGACGCAGGTCGTAGCAGCAAACACACTGTGAGATGATCATGCTAAATTTCTTACACCGTCTTGGGTCGCAGACCGTGACAATGGCCGTCTTTGAACCGCTCTCATTGTATGATGTAGGATCACCGTTTAGGAGACATGACCACAGAAATCGGCACTTTCATCTGGGACAGCCCAAAATCGTACAATGTGTACCGGGCATTAGTAACTTATGATCAAATCAACAAGCCCAGATCAGAATAGACAGCATGATTCAGTGACATGATGTGTTGAAAAGCGGTATATGAATATTTTGAATGTTTCGATCCCAATCTGAATTCTGACCTGTGATGCAGTCTGAATCATAATCAGACACGGTTAGTTTGTTGGCCAGAGAAGAACTGACCCGCTGACTGAGTCTGATTTCTCCCAAGGTTTTTTTTCTCCATTCTGTCACTTGATGGAGTTTGGGTTCCTTGCCACTGTCACCTTTTGCTTGCTTAGTCGGGACACTTAATATTAAACACTGTTATTGACCGGACTGCTTTGACAACATTGTGTGAGAACTGAACTGAGCTGTATCGATTAATGAACTAAGGGTACGTTTACACGCCAACGATACACTAAAAATGTAAACTTTTTTTTCCCCCTCTGTACAGATGACAAAGTTATCAAAATGATTCCAGTTCACACGGATCCACGGAAACAACTAAAAACACTGTATTATGTAATTGGTGATGTCACTTTGTAAAGAAAGACTACACGCCTGCGCACATACGCATTCAGACGTGCATGCCAATAGACTAAACGCGTAATACGCATGTGCATGCCGCCACCGCTTTCACTTTTTCAAAAACGTGCACTATAACCCTCTTTCAAAGTTCCAAAACGCTGTTGTCGTGTAAATGAACGGCCAGAACGCATAAAAACTTTGCAGTTTTCAGTTGAAAATGGTGTCATGTAAATGGCCCCTAAATTAATAACTAATGATTCTTACAACAGAAATGTATCAACGCCGAACTTACTTAAACTGGACTGACATTTTTCCAGAGCGGCTGTACAGCAAAAACTTGTTACATGTAAAAAGCTTGTTACATTGTTTTCCTGTTAACACTGCGAAGCTGCATTGTAAAAAGCGCTATATAAATAAAGGTGACTTGACTTGAAATGCTGGTCTCTACACATGGCTCCAGTTCTTCCTTAAAGGGATAGTTCACCTCAAAATGAAAATTATCTCATGATTTACTCACCCTCATGCCATTCTAGGTGTTTATGACAGTCTTCTTTCAGACGAACACAATCAGAGTTATATTAAAAATGTCCTGGCTAATCCAAGCTTTATAATGGTTTGAGGCAAATCCCCAAAAAGTGCATCCATCCATTATAAAAAGTACTCCACACGGCTCCGGGGGTTAATAAAGGCCTTTTGAAGTGAAGCAATGTGTTTGTGTAAGAAAAATATCCACATTAATTTATAACGTGTTAAATATGGATATTTTTTCGTACACAAACCCATCGATTCGCTTCAGAAGGCCTTTATTAACCCCTTGGAGCCGTGTGGAGTACTTTTATAATGGATGGATGAACTTTTTTGGGCTTCAAATTTTGGGCTGCCATTCACTCCCATTATAAAGCTTGGATTAGACAGGACATTTTTAATATAACTCTGATTGTGTTCGTCTGAAAGAACAATGTCATACACACCTAGGATGACTTGAGGGTGAGTAAATCATAGGGTAATTTACATTTTTGGGTGAACTATCCGTTTAAGTCTATGGGTATTTTTTTCACAATGCATTTAATTGCTTAGAAAAATTATAGCACTATTTCAGTTGTCATTCATGGTCGTAGAACAAACAGTGCAAGGCGAGATACGCCTCAGAATGAAATACTTGAGGTTAGGGGTTTGATCAGATCCCTAACCCAAAATATGAAGCAATAGTAATAGCGATACTAATGGCAAAACTAATGAGCTCTTTACCCTGCTGATGTAAGTTCCAGGATGAGTTGAAACTATTATGAAGCCATTCCCAGACTCCATTAGCACTGGCTTGAATAATCGATGAAACTAGATTCAACCATTTGCTTTATTGATTGATTTAAATTGAATACTTCCTAAAATAACTGTAAATCACGCTGAAGACCTATTTCAATGTGACTCCATTTGGCACACCATCATGACTGATATGAAAACATTTATCCAAGATTGTGATGCTTACATGCCCACTAGAAATGGGACCTCAGGGAGAAATGTGACACTGAAGCCACTGGTTAACTCAAGGGACTTTTTGTTTCAGACTGGATTCTTTGTTAATAAATGACAGCAGTGTTGCTTTAATCAATGAACTGAAGATACTCTCGGCAGCTCATTGACTAAATGTTGATCATTCCTTTAACATAACAGCCAGTGCTCCACCTAAGGTTAAAGTGCACTGCATATCCTTTCCCGTCTTTTATGATCTGTACATTATTCCATCCTTTCACGCTCTTCCATTGTCTCCATCAATCAGTCAATCTTTCTGACCTCACTCTCCCTACATTTCTACCAGTTTCACACACAACAATGGTTATAATTCATGATGAAGTAAATAAGATCCCTTAAGGCAAGAAAAAACAAGGTCAACAAGAATAAATGGAACACAAGATCCACTTACAGATTCCAGGGACAGGATACGGCATGTCTCTACATGATCCAGGATTACGTCTAAACAAGCCAAAACAACAGTTACAGGGAATTAGAAAGACACAAGCAGATAACAGAATGAAGCGTAAGTGTATGTTAGCCTCATTGTTTAAAGGTATAGATAGCATTGACACACACACACACAGACAGACAAAACACACTCACACATCCAAACACATACCTGTGGTTGCCTCAGTAAACTCAACAGCAATGGCTTCCTCTGTAATTCTAGAGTTCGAGTCAGGTTGGAGTCAGAATTCAGTCAGCAATGTCTTTTGTGTGTGTCAGAGAGCTGAAAGCAAGCGGGGCAGATGGTACACGCATGTGTTTGCTTTGAGGAGAAAGTAAAACTTGCCAGACCAGTTTGATTTTCTACCCAAACATTCCTCCTGCCCTTTTTCTTGTCCTATCCAATCAGGAACTCATTCCCACACCAGGAAGTATGTGCCATATGCCCTTTGAGTCACCTGATTAGAAAAGGAAAGACCAACCTCTTCCTTGAAAATAATCTCATGCCACCTTTTGTCTGTGATCTCCAAGCATTGTTCTATTAATAGAGAAGCCGTGTGACATCAAATTAGTTGCTAGTCAATTCTCTTTGATGATACATCATTTTTGTCTATTTAGGAATTTTTATTTAAAACATACGTTTTAACATATCTGACCCTGGACCACAATCTTTTCGCTGTATAAATAAGCTTTCCATTGATGTATGGTTTGTTAGGATAGGACAATATTTGGTCGAGATCTGGAATCTGAGAATGCAAAAAAATATTGAGAAAATCGCCTTTAAAGTTGTCCAAATGAAGTCCCTATCGATGCATATTACTACTAATAATATATTTTTGATATATTTACAATAGGAAATTTATAAAATATCTTCATGGAACATGATCTTTACTTAATATACTAATGATTTTTGGCGTAAAAGAAAAATTTATAATTTTGACCCATAAAATGTATCGTTGGCTTTTGCCACAAATATACCCGTGCAACTTGTGACTGGTTTTGTGGTCCAGGGTCACACATATTTCTTTTCCTATTTATTTATAAAAAGCAGAACTAGGATAAAGAGAAAAACAATGCAGGTACTGGCATAGTGACATTTATAGACAACGTAGCTAAATGTGCAGGATTAAAAACAGGATTCGAATGTAAAAACTTGCTTTAAAACGAACACATTGTTCAGTTTCAAGTGTTTTATTTCTTCTCATTCAAAAACATAACTTTTAAACGTTTCTAATAATTATATTAAGCCAGAAAGCATCTTGACAAGAATATAAAACCATCACCATGTCGTTTATAAAAATACAATTTTAACATACAGTCTCTGTTTTGCAGTACACAAAGTGAAAGTCACGTGTCTTTATTTAAACTCTCATTTACACACGGAGAGGTTTCAAGTGTCAATATTTACATATAATACAGCTGATGAAGAGACAAAGATGATATTTTCTCACATTCTGTTATGATACGGCCATGCTGACTTCTGTTTGTTCTACAGTATATGCTCCAATACAGTAACTCAACAACACTGTGATTGCATTTCAACAAGTTTCACTTATTAAACCTTAAGCAAGTGCAAATTACACAGCCCTTTCAAAACCTGTCAAACAAGCAACAACTACTGACCTGTCTAAGCAGTTTGTTTTAGATTTAGCACTTTAGCAGGCTTTAGCAGATATGGAGCTTTAATGACTAAAACAACACTAATTTCTGATTTTATAATGTTTCTGCTGAAAGACTTGAACGATCTGTGCAGAGAAATGAATATAAATGTGCAGTGTGCTTTACTTGACCTCACATTTTCAGTGTGACGAATGAGCTGTAAGTCACATCTCGTTGGTCACATCACACATCTTGTTGGTCGCCAAATAATATTTGAACACAAAATTAAAGATGTAAGATGTAACTTTTTATGAGGTAATGCGAGCATGTTACTGTTGCAAATGTTTATTTTGACATAATGAATACTGTTTTTCATAGTATTATTTAAAGATAGTAGGCAGGACACAGTGTAAACTGTGCAGTACGCTTATATTCCATTCCGAACAGTTACTTTGGTTCTGATTGAAGGCAAATTCGGTGGAATTAAAGGGTTAGTTCACCCAAAAATGAAAATTCTGTCGTTAATTACTCACCCTCATGTTGTCCAGAACCCGTAACTTTACTTTATTGTCAGACTTCATCACGTTATATGATGAACAGATTGAGTTTAGGCTTTTATTGACAAACATTCATCAACACACACATCAGTTGTGGTAAACGGAAGCTCAAGCATGAGAACCAATGAGGTTCATTCTCGTGTTACGCAGCACGTTTGAGCTTCCGCAAGAACCATTGAGGTTCACTCTCGTGTTACGCAGCACGTTTGAGCTTCTGCAAGAACCATTGAGGTTCATTCTCGCGTTACGCAGCACGTTTGAGCTTCAAGAACCATTGAGGTTCACTCTCGTGTTACGCAGCACGTTTGAGCATCTGCAAGAACCATTGAGGTTCATTCTCGCGTTACGCAGCACGTTTGAGCTTCAAGAACCATTGAGGTTCATTCTCGTGTTACACAGCACGTTTGAGCTTCAGCAAGAACCATTGAGGTTCATTCTCGTGTTACGCAGCACGTTTGAGCTTCAGCAAGAACCATTGAGGTTCATTCTCGTGTTACGCAGCACGTTTGAGCTTCAGCAAGAACCAATGAGGTTCATTCCTGTGTTACGCAGCACGTTTGAGCTTCAGCAAGAACCAATGAGGTTCATTCTCGTGTTACGCAGCACGTTTGAGCTTCTGCAAGAACCATTGAGGTTCATTCTCGTGTTACGCAGCACGTTTGAGCTTCAGCAAGAACCAATGAGTTCAACCAATGACGTTTGAGCATTCCTGAGGTTCATTCGTGCAGCACGCGTTTGAGCTTCAGCAAGAACCAATGAGGTTCATTCTCGTGTTACGCAGCACGTTTCAAGAACCGTGTTCATTCTCGTGTTACGCAGCACGTTTGAGCTTCTGCGTTTGAGCTTCACGCAGCACGCAAGAACCAATGAGGTTCATTCTCGTGTTACGCAGCGCGTTTGAGCTTCAAGAACCATTGAGGTTCATTCATTCGTGTTACGCAGCACGTTTGAGCTTCAGCAAGAACCATTGAGGTTCATTCTCGTGTTACGCAGCACGCGTTTGAGCTTCTGCAAGAACCAATGAGGTTCATTCTCGTGTTACGCAGCACGTTTGAGCTTCTGCAAGAACCATTGAGGTTCATTCTCGTGTTACGCAGCACGTTTGAGCTTCAGCAAGAACCATTGAGGTTCATTCTCGTGTTACGCAGCACGTTTGAGCTTCTGCAAGAACCATTGAGGTTCATTCTCGTGTTACGCAGCACGTTTGAGCTTCTGCAAGAACCATTGAGGTTCATTCTCGTGTTACGCAGCACGTTTGAGCTTCAGCAAGAACCATTGAGGTTCAAGTTACGCCTTGCGTTTGAGCTTCAAGAACCATTGAGGTTCATTCTCGTGTTACGCAGCACGAGCTTTGAGCTTCATTGAAGAACCATTGAGGTTCATGAGGTTTCGTGTTACGCTTGAGCGTTGAGCTTCAGCAAGAACCATTGAGGTTCATTTCGTGTTACGCAGCACGTTTGAGCTTCAGCAAGAACCAATGAGGTTCATTCTCGTGTTACGCAGTGCGTTTGAGCTTCAGCAAGAACCATTGAGGTTCATTCTCGTGTTACGCAGCACGTTTGAGCTTCAGCAAGAACCATTGAGGTTCATTCTCGTGTTACGCAGCACGCTTGAGCTTCAGCAAGAACCAATGAGGTTCATTCTCGTGTTACGCAGCACGTTTGAGCTTCAGCAAGAACCATTGAGGTTCATTCTCGTGTTACGCAGCACGTTTGAGCTTCAGCAAGAACCATTGAGGTTCATTCTCGTGTTACGCAGCACGTTTGAGCTTCTGCGAGAACCAATGAGGTTCATTCTCGTGTTACGCAGCACGTTTGAGCTTTCAAGAACCATTGAGGTTCATTCTCGTGTTACGCAGCACGTTTGAGCTCCAGCAAGAACCATTGAGGTTCATTCTCGTGTTACGCAGCACGCTTGAGCTTCAGCAAGAACCATTGAGGTTCATTCTCGTGTTACGCAGCACGTTTGAGCTCGTGTTACGCAGCACGTTTGAGCTTCAAGAACCATTGAGGTTCATTCTCGTGTTACGCAGCACGTTTGAGCTTCTGCAAAGAACCATTGAGGTTCATTCTCGTGTTACGCAGCACGTTTGAGCTTCTGCAAGAACCAATGAGGTTCATTCTCGTGTTACGCAGCACGTTTGAGCTTCAAGAACCATTGAGGTTCATTCTCGTGTTACGCAGCACGTTTGAGCTTCAGCAAGAACCATTGAGGTTCATTCTCGTGTTACGCAGCACGTTTGAGCTTCATTCTCGTGTTACGCAGCACGTTTGAGCTTCAAGAACCATTGAGGTTCATTCTCGTGTTACGCAGCACGTTTGAGCTTCAGCAAGAACCATTGAGGTTCATTCTCGTGTTACGCAGCACGTTTGAGCTTCAAGAACCAATGAGGTTCATTCTCGTGTTACGCAGCACGTTTGAGCTTCAGCGAGAACCATTGAGGTTCATTCTCGTGTTACGCAGCACGTTTGAGCTTCAGCAAGAACCAATGAGGTTCATTCCTGTGTTCTCGTGTTACGCAGCGCGTTTGAGCTTCAGCAAGAACCAATGAGGTTCATTCTCGTGTTCGCAGCACGCAGTTCATTCACGTTTGAGCTTCAAGAACCATTGAGGTTCATTCTCGTGTTACGCAGCACGTTTGAGCTTCTGCAAGAACCATTGAGGTTCATCCTCGTGTTACGCAGCACGTTTGAGCTTCTGCAAGAACCAATGAGGTTCATTCTCGTGTTACGCAGCACGTTTGAGCTTCAAGAACCATTGAGGTTCATTCTCGTGTTACGCAGCACGCGTTTGAGCTTCAGCAAGAACCATTGAGGTTCATTTCGTGTTCGTGTTGAGCTTCTGCAAGAACCAATGAGGTTCATTCTCGTGTTACGACGCTTGAGCAAGAACCATTGAGGTTCATTCTCGTGTTACGCAGCACGTTTGAGCTTCAGCAAGAACCATTGAGGTTCATTCTCGTTACGCAGCACGTTTGAGCTTCAGCAAGAACCATTGAGGTTCATTCTCGTGTTACGCAGCACGTTTGAGCTTCAGCAAGAACCATTGAGGTTCATTCTCGTGTTACGCAGCACGTTTGAGCTTCTGCAAGAACCAATGAGGTTCATTCTCATGTTACGCAGCACGTTTGAGCTTCAGCAAGAACCAATGAGGTTCATTCTCGTGTTACGCAGCAAGTTTCATCAAGCACGTTCTGATGATTTTCTGTTTATGTTTGCTGATCAATGTTTAAATGTGAATAAAGCCTAAATGAAATCTGTTCATCATATAAAGTGATCAAGTCTCTTCAGAAAATGTTGACTAAACCGCTCAATTCATATGGATTAGTTTTACGATCTCTTTATGAACTTTTTGAAGCCTCAAAGTGGCAGTTGTGTAGCTGTCAATGGAGGGACAGAAAGCTCTCAGATTTCATCAAAAAGATCTTCATTTGGAACGACATGAGGGTGAGGAATTACTGACAGAATTTTTATTTTTTGGGTGAACCAAACCTTTAATAATTTTGAATGCGTTTGTTAATGCGTCGGACACAAACGTTCCGTCAATTCTATGGAATTATTTAATAAGGAGATATTTTAATCTCTTTTCCATCACAATGCAAATAAAGCTGGCCAACAAATAAGATTCACGCTTTTGGTCACATGCCCAGAGCCGCTGCAGTTACATAAAACTGTGACTTGGTGGCGCTCACGAACAGACTATTTTGCTCAACAGCTTCCTCTGCTGTTTTGCTGAATAGCAGAGGAAGAATCTGAAAGCGCTCTCGTCTTCTTTTTGGTGTGGTTTGACAAACACCATAGTGAAATGTGTTTATCTGATATTATGGGCTATGCAAGTGCATGTTTTTTTGCATTTTCATTGGTCTGAACTGACAAATCACATGCGTATATCGGACCGAATTTTTGTGCCAAATAGTTGGTGTGAACAGACATTAAGCTGTAAAGAAATGTAAAATGAAGTTATAATTAATCTAGCTCTTTTGCATACATTTAGAAACTGTAGTCCTACTTTACCTATAATGAACAAAATCTAGATTAGAAATGTTCCTCGGCCTGAATAATAATGCCAGTAAATTTGCATCCTGATACTGATATATCAGATAATATTACATCACCTCTATAAAAATACTGGTACACAGATGCACAGACTGTAAGATACTTTCTATTTTTATCATACAAAATGTGACTCATAAACTTTGTTCTTGACTGAGCAGCTTGTTGGTTCAGAGAGTTGTAACGTGATATGAGTTTTTATCGCTCTTTAATTTCCAGTCTCAGGACAGTATGCAGTTCTTGTCCTTGTCTTTTCTGCTGAGACTCCGTGTCCTTCTCCTGAAACTTCCTCTTCGGCTCTTGTCCTCGTCCTCTTTCTGTCCTTCTCCTGCTCTCTCTCCACCCGTCAGCTGTGGCGGCAGAGGAATGCGCTGTCCCAGAAAGAAGCCTTCCTCCTCTGAGTCTGAGGAAGAGGAGCAGGTGGAGCAGGAGTCTTCATGTCTGGAGCGGGTGGAGTGCAGGGTAAGGCTGCCGTTTCGACTTCTGTCCAGGACGCTGTTGGACCGCCTGCGGTCCCCTTCCCGCCATTCCAGAGTTTCCAGACGAGGTCTGTCGCTTCGCGGACCTCTGCAACGTCTGACACGCTTCTCCATGGAAAGGTGGCCACCGCTTCCCCGACGGACACTGCGCTGGTACGACCCATCTGAAGAGAAGGTGGTTGAGTGAGATTGTGATTGATGTGATAACAGTCATAACAACATTTTACTATGACTTAGTGTCAGGGCTGGACATTAACACCCGCCAAATGCGGATGTATTTCAGCAGTGGTGTGTAACGCAGTCACTACTAGCCACTTTGGCGGGTTGAATTTTATATACATTTTTCAATTGTAGTCTTTTAAAAAGGCATCTGAAATAATAAACTGCAATATAGATTTTTCGATACATATCGATACTGAATTATCTGAAACGCTTCCAATACTCATTTTCTGCAGAATAGATACACGATACCAGCTGCTCTTTCTCTCTCTCTCTCATCTCTCCGACAGCGAGTGACACACAAACCCGCCTCCACTCACTCACTCACTCGCTTCATTTGCTCAGGATGAATATTATTGGTGTTACCGGGCTTCAATTTCATCGTGGTCATAATTTTACTCATTCCGGCAGATTTTGTGCTCAAACCCAAAGTTTTCACTTTAAGTTTTCACTTAAACAGTCAAATACACACAAAATAATGTCAAAATGCCGGTCTTGGCAGGGATTCATATAAACACAGTCCGTTTTGTTTTAAGTGAATGGAAACAGCTGAGAAAGAAAATGCATGTTTAACAGTTTAATGGATCCGTGCATCAGGTCTTAAAGTGACAGCAGCCTAATATACCTGCTGACAAATTATGAGATAATATAAAAAATATCTATATGGCAGTTTTTCCTCATGGTATTGATGTCAGAATTGTGGTCAGAGTAAATGCTGAGTGGCTAGTAACTTAGCTAGAAAAACCAGTAACCACAGTGGATGGTGAGCAAAAAGGTTCATGTCAAGCCCTGGTTAGTGAATGAATAGCTCACCCAAAAATGAAAGTGTCATCATTTACTCATCTTTTCTACAAGTCTCACAATTTTCTTTCATGGGAGAGGTAGCAATGTTTGATTCATGAACAAAATCATTCTTTTGAGTCTAATCTTGTCAGTGGATCTACTGATCCAGTTCACAAAACCAGCAGGAGTGATCACGAAACAGGCTGATCCAGTTCTCTAGTTTGCTGGTTTAACAGATCATCAGTGAATAATGACTTAAATATGGAGCTTTTGAATAGTTTTTTTAAACTTGACAACAATTGTCCTGGCTCACTCTCATTTTATTGAAAAGTAGCGAGGATCACCTTTTCACCTTTCACCTTTTATGTTGCACAGAAGAAAGTCATACATGTTTATAGGATGAGTGAATGCTGACAGCATTTGCTTTTAATAAAACAAACAACTATCAAAAAACATGAAAACAGTAGTAGTTTCATCCAGGTAATGACAGACAGTTAAGATCCAAGGCTATGTCAATTTTGTCTTGTGGAGTACATGCAAACATCTATTATGTGAAATAGCTTATTCAGCACAGTGCTAAATAAAAGTAACATGCAGTTATATTCCCTCATCCCCTTTTGTTAAAATAAAAGAAATAAATAAAGCATATTCTGCAAGGGGTATGAAACCTATGAGCATCTTAGGATGCTTTTGCAGTGTCAGAGTCTGAGAATCAACAATCGCTGTTTAAATTAATGTTTAAATTAAATAAATGACATAAAAATTCAAAGTAATCACTTTGGTAATCTAAAATACTTTTTGGATGTAACTGTATTTTGATTACCACACATTTAAAATGTAAAACTCCCCAACCCTGCTTAACTATAACCTGAAGGAATCACGATAAACTTCTTGAATTTCTTGTTTTGGCTCCCTGGTTTCAGTCTCCCCCATCACTATGAAATCCATCGGCCCAAACCAGAAATTGGATGAAACAACAGGAAACACTGAAATTTGTGACTAAAAATGGATTAGGATTAACTTGCATTTAATCATTTAGCAGATGCTTTTATCTAAAGCAACGTACAAATGAGGAGAGCAATAGAAGGCAACAGGGCAACAATAGTTAGTTCTCAGTTAGTCTAGTACAGTACATGTAGCAAGGTTTTATTTATTTTTTAATGGATATATAGTAGGGTCAAGTGATGACGAAAAAGGTGCATCAGATTCTTAAAAATGGCAAAAAACTTGAAATGCCAACACCTACTTTGTAATGATGTTTGACAAAAGTGTCTTTTCTTAAATAATGTACGACTGAATCACTGCTTACTGACAATGTCTCACTCTGAAACATGCAGAGCCACTAATTATACTCATTAAATGAACTGACTAAACATATTAAATAGCATCCTTTGATTTGATAATCATGGTTTGATACCCTTTTTCTCACATTTTGTTGTTGCAGCCTTATGCTAAAATTACTTTAAATTAAAAAAAAGTACATCAATCTTCACTCCATACACCATAATTACAAAGCAAAAAACAGATTTGTGATAACTTTGCAAATTAATTAAAAAGGAAAAAACTGAAATAATTACATTGCATAAGTATTCATACCCTTCTCTGGAACTTGAAAGGGACTCGGGAGCATTCCCATTGTGCTTGTAGAGGTTACTACACTTCGAGTGGCGTTAACCTGTGCAAATTCAATTGAATGGCTATGATTTGGAAAGGCACACACCTCTCAATAAAAAGTCTAACAGCTGAAAATGCATATCAGAGCAAAAACCAAGCCATGAGGTCAGAAGAACCGATCTGGGGAAGACTACATGAAAAATGATGTTTCACTGAAGGTTCACAGAAGCATGTAGCCTCCATAATCCTTAATGGAAGAAGATTGGAACAACCAGGACCTAGAGCTGGCCTTCTGACCAAACTGAGCAATCGATGGAGAAGAGCCTTGGTTAGAGTGATGACCAAAAGCTGATGGTCACTCCGGTTGAGCTCCATGATCTGGAGAGATGGTAGAAACTTACAGAAGGACAAACTGCAACACTCTACTGATCTGGTTT
The DNA here is from genome assembly GCA_018749465.1 of Paracanthobrama guichenoti. Lineage (NCBI taxonomy): Eukaryota > Metazoa > Chordata > Actinopteri > Cypriniformes > Gobionidae > Paracanthobrama > Paracanthobrama guichenoti. The sequence goes on along the minus strand of CM031950.1, from coordinate 40,116,668 downwards.
TAAACTGCCTTTTCTCAGTGAGGACACATGAAAACCCAATTGGAATTTGCAAAAAAGCCCTTAAAGCCCTGTTTCCACCTAAATTACCTGGAACAATTTGCCCCAGGAACTTTTTCCCCCCAGACCTGTTGCTGTCTGTGCTTCCATCATGGTCTAAAGTACTGTGAAGATTAGTCCGGTGACGTAGGACTGCACGTGACTTTCCAGAGCCCACTGGATTTCGTCTTCCGCAAATACTTAATAAAGTAGATAAAACTTAATAAAGCCTGAACCTCGTCGTCGGTCCATTGGTCGTATTTTTTTTTTAACTTCATTGTTGATTCGAATAGCAAACAACTCTTACTGCATGCACTGCAACTGACTTGAAATAAAATGCTGCGTGAACTCAACCAATCAGCATGTTCAGCGCCCAAGTCCCACCCCTAAAAGTTCCTGAACTTTGAAAAAGTACTGCCTTGCGAACAGGGCCATTTTGAGGGGGAAACGTTTACTCGGAACTTCATTTAGACCCCGGTTCCTGCGATGGAAACACACCGAGTACCACCCCAAAGTCCCTAGTTCTTGGGGAAAGTTCCTGCAGTGATAATGTCACTGTTAATAATGACTGATAATGTTAATGTCTGGGGGTATTCCAGAAAGCAGCTTGTGAGAGATACGTTTGAGGGTAAGCAAGTGGGAACCGAGGTTACTTTCAGGGCAAGTAGTCATAGCAACTCACTCTCTGAACATAACTTGCTCCGGAGTAGGTTATGATTCAGGGTTAGTTTGCTTAAGAGGTATTCAGATGTGTGTTATATAATTAATAGTGCTGTGCAAATGATCGCGGTAACGCAGGCGATAAATTTTTTTCAGTTTAATGCATTAAAAATATTTAACGCAATTAACGCAGTGTTCGTTTTTATATAAATTTTTGCCTAGCGTTACATTATATGATCACGCTCTTATTCATGTAAATGCTTCTAAAACATCTAAGTGTGTCAAGACAGAAGAGAACGCGCTGTGTCAGTGTCCTGTCTGTGTGGCTGCATCTCAATCTGATCCCTAGTTCAGTAGTCACTGATCAGGGAGTCAGCCACATTCATGTACGTTACACCATATACTGATTCACCACCTAAGACACACACGCACACACACACACTCGACGCACAAACAGATTTGCGCCTGTCTCGTGCACACACCGGGTTCTCTTTTGGTCTTGAACAAACAATATCAGCAACACAGAGCAAACACGTTGCCAAAATGCCAGTTTTATCGAGTATTCTCATAATAGGAGACTTAAATGAGTTAAATAACGTCTTAAATGAAAATGAGATGCACGCGACAATGCGTCAGATCCACGTCATGTTCGGCAGCCGCCGATCTTAAAGTCACAGCAGCACTAATGATGTCTGTCATTAATGTTCATCAAAGAGCAAAGGGAACAGAGGAAAGTGTAGCTTTTATTATTTATGCAGTTAAGAAAGGTGTTTGACAACTATTACATTTCTAACAGGGAAGGCCACAGGTAAACATTTATTATAATGGGTTTATGTAAAGACTGTTTTGAGTTCACTTAAATTAAAAGTTGTTTTTTAAAGCCTAATAAATGTTGGAATTGGTAGCTTTCATTTACACTGTAATGTAATGTCATTAATGTTTCATAAAGACATTAGTATCAGTGATACTGGCCTTCATTCATAAAAAGATGCTATTACGACACATATTTAAAATATGTTTCTACATTAAATTGGAGAGTAACTGAAATGAAAGGTCAAAGTGATGACGAAAAAGCACTACTAATTAATATAGTTATATTAATAACCAAATTTGTTATACAGTTACAGTTATATAATATATTAATTCTAAAGCACTATTATAACAAGTTAATGTTTAAATGTTAAATAAATTCAAATATATTTATTATTTCTTTTATTGTCATCTCACACATGGATCTGCATTCAATAGGTGGCGATGTGCATTAAGTAGGTTATATAAATCGCTTAAACAAAAGAAGAAGAGACGTCTCCATGAATCATCAATTCGTTGCTCTGTTGAGAATGTCTTGTGTGTTAACCGGGAAAATACTCTGGGTTGGCTTAACTTACTCCCGGACATGTTTTTGGAACCAGCATACCTCAAGTAAGCAAGGTTTAGGTTAATCAACCGAGAGTTCAAGGTATATGTGATGGTAAGTTAATCTTGCTTTCTGGAATACCCCCCTGATGAACCTCCAAGCATCAACTCTGGATGAAACCAGTCACTGCAGTGTGATGGAGCAGCATCGGCAGTGGGAGTGTTTTTCAGCGGCAGGGACTGGGGACTCGTCAGGGTAAAAGGAGTTTAAATATAGAGATAAAAATATAGAGATATCTTTAATGAGAACCTAGTCTAGAGCATGTTCAGAGCCTTGGACGCTCTGTCCAAGGCTCATTGTCTTTTTGGAAGGTGGACCTTCTGCTCTAGAAGGTCCACCTTCCAAAAAGACAATGAACAATGCAAGAGTGGCTTCCCAGAGGGCAACACAAGTCTCGTTCAGGCTGTCAGTCTAAATCTGATTGAAATCTGATCAAATCACAAGAAATCTGATTTTAACAAATCCGTTTAGAGCTACATTCATATCATACCGGCCTCATACGGTTCTGCCGCTGCCTCAGAAGACGCACATGGCGGCTACACATTGTCATGTTGTAAATAAGACAACATCTGTATTGCAAACCCCTCTATGTTGTGGTTGTTGTTGTTGCTGTTTTTTGCTTATGCCTACCAACACAACGTCGTTGCCATAAAAACCAATGCAGATATTCTGGAAAAAGAAAGAACTGCATGGACACACAAAATGGATTTTGCGATAGACAGTGTGGACTGTCAAACATTAGATCAGATTCCAATCGGATTTGGACTGACAGTCTGAATGAGACTATAGTGTCAGTCCAGATCTGGGCCACATCTGGTACATGTGGATTCAATGCGTACCAGATGTGGGCATGACCTGGGCCAACACTATAGCTGCTTTTCCACCATCGGGCCGAACGGTTCTTAGAATGGTAAGGAACAAATTGTGTTTTCATTTGAGCCTGGTACGGCACAGCATGATTACAAACCACTCTGGCCCAGAATTCTCAGCATGGTTAGCTAACCGCTATTTGCTATTTGAGCAATATCTGATCATTCTTCATAACTTGGTCACTATTCACCTCACATCATCAGTAGTGATCGACCAATATATCTATATTTGGCATTTGCGTTTTCCATTTGGATGCACAAACTTGCTTAGCTATAGTTGCAAGCACATATAGAGCAAAGTGTTTCAAAGTGTATGGCAATGTTTCAGCTAAGTCAAACAGTTAAAAGGTGCTTTGAAAGTAAAAAAAATAACGTACCACTGTCTTGAAGAGCAGATTCCAGCACTCTACTCATCATGATCATTGTGTCATTTTTATGAGGTAAATTGAGGGAGCAAAAGCAGTATCGGCTCCAAATATTGGCATAAGAAAATCAGCAGCTAGTATCAGTCATCAGCTAAGAGTCTTAGCTGATGGTATCGGTACAAAAAATCCATATCGGTCAATCCCTAATCATCAGTAAACTGTTGCGTTACCAAGGCAATGACTGATGTGTTTGTATTACATTCCAAAGAGCGACTGCTATCAGCCCCACAGTGGAAAATGAAACCGTATCAGCTGGCCCGGATTGGCACGAATGGAACGGTCACACAATGTGAACCGTTCGGCCCAACGGTGGAAAGGTGCCTTATGTTGCTGTCTGAGTTATGACAGCTCTGTGAATGTCCAGCCAGAGTGGTCCAGCCAGAGCCTGGACTTGAACCAAATCAAACATCTCTGGAGAAAACTGAAAATGGCTGACCATCGATGGTCCCCATCCAACCTGACAGAGCTTGAGAGGATCTGAGGAGAAGAGTGGCAGAAAAATCGCCAACTGTAGATGTGCCAAGCTTGTCACATCTCTACAGGTGCTTTAGCTAAGTACTGAGTGAAGGGTACGAATACTTATGCAATATTATTATTTCAGTTTTTAATTTGTAACAAATGTGCAAAGTTGTCACAAATCTGTTTTTTACTTTGTCATTATGGGGTGAGGAGTGTGGATTGATGTCAAAAAGTCATTTAAAGCCACTTAGCATAAGGCTGCAAAAAAAAAAAAAAAAAAAAAAAAACCGTGAAACAAATTAAGGAGTATGAATACTTTCGTAAGGCCCTGTACATCGCTACTTCAGTTTTATTTTGATCAACAGTGCATCCCTATTGGTTTATTTTAATGTTACATTGGATTTAATTAAGTTCCCTCATGAGCCTCTGGTCTGGGAAACTCTGCCTTTAAGCATTTCCCACACAACCATGTCATTCTCCAAAGGGCACTTGGAAGCTCTTTAAGACTTTAAGACATTTGTAGAACTTTCCATGAACAGGGAAGAAAATATGAATCCGTTTAGTTTTCGTTACAAAAAAAACAACAACAACATTTTTGTTCTTTTCTAACATTAGAAAGAAGATGCTTAACCTTCAGAAACTGGGACAAAATGTTTGTTTGTAGTTAGTGATTCATTTAAATTTCCCATAAATCCTACATTTGTCACTTAGAGGCTAGTTTGGAACCAAATGTTGGTTTGAAGTTATCAGCATTTCTATATTTTCTATAGTTTCAACTTCAGTAACTTTGTTGAATGATAAAGCTAAATACAAATATAAAGTTTTGTTTTATTTGTTTCAAAAGTCTTGTTTTCTCTAGCAGTGGTTTTGCATGTAGCTTTACCACAAATGTTTTTGTGAAGCATCTAACATGCATAAGACTGTATATTGTGCTCTTAGGATCTTAGGACAAAAGCTGAAAAGCCATTAAAGGGAAGTTCACTCAAAAATGCTTTGTCATCACTTACTCATTTCCAAATTTTTCCAAACATGTATGAGTTTCTTTCTTCTGCCAAACACAAAAGAAGATATGTTAAAGAATGTTGGCAACCAGACAGTTGACGTAGCCATTGACTTCCATAGTCACGTAGCCATTGACTTCCATAGTATTTTTTGTCCTACTATGGAAGTTAATGGGTGCCGTCAACTGTATGGTTGCCAACATTCTTTAACATATCTTCTTTTGTGTTCAGCAGAAGAAAAAAAACTCTCCCCTATCTCTTTAAATAGCCTATAATAATAGCACATTGTTTTATTGAGCATTATGATCTTACCCAGCAGGTCCATTTGAGATGGAACTTCAGTGCAAAAGCGCAACCTGTGTCCCAAACTTCCCTCAGCTTCTTCTCCATCTTCCTCCTGCTCCTCATCCTCTCCCTCTCTTCTCTCCATCTCCACCTCTTCCTCTTCGCCCCACTCTTCTTCTTCCACTGAATAACTACAGCTGATTGGCTCTCTGAAGCTGACCCTGGCTGTGCTGCTGCGGACAGGTGTTGTAGGGAGGTCTTCGGCTTCAGTGACAACAGGCAGGGAATCCGAAGGGGATGGCGAATCAGACGGATCGCAGAAAACTGGGGGCGGAGGGGGCGGAAAGGCGTCAGAATCGTTTAGATCATCAAATGCATCTGAAGACTCAAGTTGAGATGAAATGCCTATGAGGAAGCAGAGTAAGAAATACAGCTTCAGACATGACAAATGATTTATTGCTTTAATTAATTTGACTCTTTGAAACCAAGCATACCTGTACAACTGCTATCGACGATGCTCCCACAATCCTTTGCAGTGGAAGTCCCCCTAGACGTGCAGTTTGGTGGGAAAGGACCAAATTCTGCGTATCCGTTCAGCTCCACTGTAAACTCCAGAGCGCTGTAAGAACTGTCGGTCTGTCGATTCACATGGTGTGTGCTGATGCTCGATTGGTCCTTGCAATGTAATGCTGCCCTGTCATTGGCTACTGGACAGAGCTGAGAGGAAAGATGTGAGTGTTGTGTGTGAGTTTGTCCATATGGTGGAGGATCACCATTCGGTATAGGAGGGAATGATGTGTGAACACCTGCAAAATCACCAATGCATAATTAGAGATGCTTCTGACTACAAACAGTGGCAATAATATGTGCTGAGTATCTAAGTATGTGTATCTCACAAAGAAATGTAAAAGTTATAGTTCACCACAAAATCAAAATGCAAAAATGCAATACTGTTTTGTAAATCTCTTATGCTCACGAATTTATGAATTTATTTCTAAATTCTATTTAATCTAATAGTCTAATAGGTCTAATGCCATTTCATGCATTCTGACTTATTTACACTGTTAAAGAGTTGAATTCTCATGCTAAATATTCACATAGTTTCGTTAAGTTTTCTTCGAGTATGGCCCTGTATGACGTCATAAAGGGTGGAATTCCTTGTATGGGCACTTCTCCCGGATGAGCGTACGCACATTAACCAGAGCGAGAGCATGAGTGCGCCCATCAGCGAGCTTCATTCGGGTTACGAAAGCTGTCGGCAGCGCTGGTATTTTGTTTTTAGACCACGAAATCAACAATGTCACTAAAGAAGGGTGTTTCTGGTTGTGAGGGAAAGATAACCTTGTTCAGCTTCCCAAATAACCCAGTGTTAAGGGAACAGTGGATGCAGTTTGTGTTTCCGGAGCAGCAACGGAGTTCTACATGTGTGTTTGTTTGTTCCCGGTCATGAGTGGAAACCGCAGGCGGTGAGTGAAACTGCATCAAATGTCTGTGTTTTGTTGGCAATCGGCGTGTAAGTGCATATAATGACAACAACACGAACATATAGTGAATCTAAAGTTATCCAGGGAAAATGCCATGATGTATTTCGTGTGTGTGCTCGTGTCCCTTAGCTCCACCCACTGCACACCTGAACGAGCTCGTTTTCGGAAAGAATCAGTACAGTGTATCCGTCTTTTATAAATATGATAAAACTAAAGACTCTTCTGAGATATGAAGGATGCAATACTACTCTATAGGTACTAGAAACTGTGTGTTATGTACCCTTTAATCAAAAATACAGTTAAAACTTATGAAATATGATTAATTTAAAATTTAAATTGCTAAATTTTCAGCAGCTGTCACATACTTAAGTCGACATGCTGATTTTTAATGGTAGCCTATATTAGTACCTAAACACTACTTTTTTAAAATGACCATAAATTAAAGATAATAAATAATGTATACTTTGTTGTATACCGTATATGTATATGTATACCGTTGCCTCTGGCTTTAGGCTTGCTCAGTTGGGGACACCTAAATTTCTTCTATATTACCGATCTGCCCGCATTGACACTATATGATACTTGAAATTAGCTGGATAACATCACCGTTTCACCAGAACGGCTGTACAAATTCTGTTGCATTATTTTCCTGTTAACAATGTGAAGCTGCTTTGAAATAAAGGCGATTTGATTTGATATACTTACAATTTTGATTTTAGAATGAAAAATAATTTAAAAAAAGATTATAATAATTACAATAATACAAATTTGGGAAGAAAAGTGCTTAATTGTGTTTAAATCACCAGTGAGATTCAGAGAGAAAACAAGTCTCAGACATCACTGAGAATAAATACAATTAAAAATAATTAACATTAAAAACTAAAAATATGCTTACCTGTCAAACAGTCACATTGGAATTTTTTTTTCATAAATTGAAATGTAAAAATAGGCTCCGTTCTCTCAAAATAGAATTTATTTTTATCTATCGATTTTGTAGTAAAATATGACATTTCTTTCTCATTTTTGTGAGATTCAGCTAAGTTTTGAATATTTCCATGTTGTGCTTAAATAAATAAAAAAATAACACATAAAAACATCTATACCTTTGCTCTCCAGTGCAAAATGACCCCCATTCTCTGTTGTTGTAGTAGTGGCTATGACTGCATTCTTCCTTGTGCTAACTTTAGAGGTGGCGGCAGTGACATTGGTTCCCCCCTGTGGCCGTGGTGTGGAACTACTCAGTGGATTATGAATTGGCTTGTGTGACACTGATTTGCTCTGTAGTGCAGAATCGCAGGAGTCTGAGTTCTCTGGGTCTTCCCCCAGCGAGCAGGAGCGGGAGCAGAAGATGAGTCCCCCGCGAGGGAGGAAGGGTCTGCCCAGCAGGGGGAGCCGACAGCAGGCACAGCAGAAACACGCTTCAGAGGCGTGCCAGTGCTGGCCCTCATATGTCATCTGGCCCTGATCTATACCTACAGACAGACAGAGCGAGAGAAGGTGAGGAAATCAAACATCACAGCACTATCAAATCCTTCAATCATGTAACGCCTCAATCAGGAACCACAGCATTTTTCTGTAATTACTCAGCTTTTAACTGATAATTGAAAGGAATGTACCGCATCTCTAGCAATGCAGTCAATTACACAAAATAACTTCAGAAATGCGTTTAACAAAGATCTAGCAGGCAAGTGAAGAAATGCTTTATAAATGCAACTAGCTCATTATTTTAAAAGTATAACACCATAGCGCATAAACTAGCTTAGTTTTCTTAGTTTGCTTACCATTTTAAAGCCATTTTTTAACATAATTAAATGTATGCATCATCTTTTGTGTCAAATTCTTACATTTAATCAAATTCAATTAAAATAACAAGATACCATATGACTGTTACCAATCAAATGAAATCAGTATCAACAAAATGCATCTTTGCAATGCAGAGGAAACAGAAGCTGCATCTGAAGTGGCTTTTAGATAGTTTACACAGATGTTTAATGCAGCTCAGAGGTGACATGAATGCATTTAACCTGCTGTTACAAATGCATAAATAAAGTTTTGATGTTTAAAACATAAAATGCTGAATATTGATATTTTGAAATGATTTAAACAAAAAATGAAAAGATACTTCAAATGTGAAATCAAAACCGCTAGCAAGTCAGCTGTTAACGAATGAGTCATTGATTCATTCAATAAGAGAGATGCAAAAATGCCCTGTTGCTTTGTTTGGAACTGTGTTCATTGGCGAAATAGAGCAAAAACAGCCAATATTGTGTCTAAAATGCAAATCACTTAATATTATACTTGATTATTGAACTGTTGTGTAAAATCAATATCACATTTGTATATATATATACACTCACCTAAAGGATTATTAGGAACACCATACTAATACTGTGTTTGACCCCCTTTCGCCTTCAGAACTGCCTTAATTCTACGTGGCATTGATTCAACAAGGTGCTGAAAGCATTCTTTAGAAATGTTGGCCCATATTGATAGGATAGCATCTTGCAGTTGATGGAGATTTGTGGGATGCACATCCAGGGCACGAAGCTCCCGTTCCACCACATCCCAAAGATGCTCTATTGGGTTGAGATCTGGTGACTGTGGGGGCCATTTTAGTACAGTGAACTCATTGTCATATTCAAGAAACCAATTTGAAATGATTCGAGCTTTGTGACATGGTGCATTATCCTGCTGGAAGTAGCCATCAGAGAATGGGTGCATGGTGGTCATAAAGGGATGGACATGGTCAGAAACAATGCTCAGGTAGGCCGTGGCATTTAAACGATGCCCAATTGGCACTAAGGGGCCTAAAGTGTGCCAAGAAAACATCCCCCACACCATTACACCACCACCACCAGCCTGCACAGTGGTAACAAGGCATGATGGATCCATGTTCTCATTCTGTTTACGCCAAATTCTGACTCTACCATCTGAATGTCTCAACAGAAATCGAGACTCATCAGACCAGGCAACATTTTTCCAGTCTTCAGCTGTCCAATTTTGGTGAGCTTGTGCAAATTGTAGAAAACCTCTTTTTCCTATTTGTAGTGGAGATGAGTGGTACCCGGTGGGGTCTTCTGCTGTTGTAGCCCATCCGCCTCAAGGTTGTGCGTGTTGTGGCTTCACAAATGCTTTGCTGCATACCTCGGTTGTAACGAGTGGTTATTTCAGTCAAAGTTGCTCTTCTGTCAGCTTGAATCAGTCGGCCCATTCTTCTCTGACCTCTAGCATCAACAAGGCATTTTCGTCCCCACAGGACTGCCGCATACTGGATGTTTTTCCCTTTTCACACCATTCTTTGTAAACCCTAGAAATGGTTGTGCGTGAAAATCCCAGTAACTGAGCAGATTGTGAAATACTCAGACCGGCCCGTCTGGCACCAACAACCATGCCACGCTCAAAATTGCTTAAATCATCTTTCTTTCCCATTCTGACATTCAGTTTGGAGTTCAGGAGATTGTCTTGACCAGGACCACACCCCTAAATGCATTGAAGCAACTGCCATGTGATTGGTTGATTAGATAATTGCATTCATGAGAAATTGAACAGGTGTTCCTAATAATCCTTTAGGTGATGTATGTGTATATGTATATATATATATATATATATATATATATATATATATATATATATATATATATATATATATATATATATATATATATATATATATATATATATATATATATTTATATACATACACGGGCCATTTTATGTGGGTGGGACAGGACCCACTCACTTTTATCGTCTCTAATTCAGCTTTTCAAATATTGTCTTCATTTTTATTGAAAATAAATGCTTTTTCGATCTGATATGTGATGGGAAAAGGGAGCAGAGCGAGTTCGATAAAAGCTGTTTTCGAACCTCGGGTCATGCGTCTTGACTACACTATTGTCGCTTTACACGATTCAGTGTTTTCCGTAATTTTGTCTGGCCCAAAAAAGGCGGTATATTTGTACTTAATGTAAATGGCATCTATTCCAGTAAAAATTTTCTGGGAGAGGACCCACCCACATTGTTTTTGCTTCCAACGCCCATGTATATGCATATTATTTACCGCCTAAATGAGTCGCCTGTAGGAGTTCAAAGGAGGGATTTAGAGAGACTGATTCATGCATCGAGTTGTTTGAGAATCACTGAACACTGTGGTGATGTGCAATGTATATTGTGAGACAATTAAAGTGTTTTTTGACCTTTGATGCATGTAAACCTGTTGTAGGAGACTCCAAAACAAAATTAGGAAACTTTAAAATAGGTATAATAGTGGCACTTTAAAACAACAATCAGGATATTATAGTAGATGATATATATTGCATACCCTTAGTAATACAATTTTGACTCTTAAACCCCTTGGATCGCTGGTGTGTGTCTGATACAGTTAAAATGATTTACATTTTAGTTCTATTTAACCAAGAATTTATAGTTATATTGTTGTTTGTCTGTCCTCACCAATGTGTTCTCCGCAGGTGTCGCAGTATTCAGCGTACAGGGACTCGTAGCAGCGGCAGCAGTAGGGCCGACTCTCTCTCATGATGTATCGCTGACCCCCCAGTGCCGTCTCACACTCAAAACAGCAGAAATGCTTCATGTGCCAGTGCCGCCCCTCAGCCTCCGTACACTCGTCCGCAAAGATGATCTGAGGAAGATATTGTGTAAGATTATGTGGCACCACCTCCATTCAGTAAGTGATGCAGGGCTGGGATCAAATAGTTAATTTAATAAAATAGAATTAGAATGGGATTGTTGTAGACCAGGATTGAACCTGTGCATGAGCACCAAGGTTTGTGTGATAAACTCTACACAACAAAATCAGTGTCACCAAATGAAAATATGAGCTGTTTGAACAACAGAGGGATAGGAGCTGAACTCCAGCGCTCACCTCGTCGCAGGCCTGGCAGCGGGGTTTGATGCGTTCAGCGTGGTGCCGGCCGCAGTAGATGTGTCCTTCCTGGTAGAAGTAAATGAGATCTACCAGCAGCTCGTTACAGGAAGCGCACTGGAAGCACTGAGGATGCCAGCAGGAGCCGTGACCCGCCCGTGACGCAAACACTGCTATGTCACCACCACAAATCTGCCTTCCACACTGATCAACAGACATAGAGGAAAGGGAAGAGGGGGAAAAAAAGAAGAGTTGGATGGGAAGAGAGGTTTAGAAAGTTTCCAAACTCATAATTACAAGTTGGAAACTCAGCATTTTATGGACCGCTCCCACATGACCGCTGTGATGTCATATAAAACAACCAAGATAGCAGGAGCAGTGATAGTTAAACCATGAAATCTCTCCATCAGTGCACTTCTCTTCCCTGTATTAATGCATTTCCTCATGAGACGGCAAGTTTGTGCAGGACCTTGAAAAGACTGTCCCTTTTTCATTAGCCATAAGTTTACATCATAACAATGATTCATGATTTTCTGCTTCAGATATAAAAACTTGCCACTTTCTGTGAAGATAATATAACAATAATATAATAATAAAATAAAGCTCTATGATTAAACGTTTGAAAGCAAAGAAATTAAGATAAAAATAAATATTAGTATTATTTCATTGTACTGTAAAATATGTTTATATGATACATATCTTTTATTTTACAATACATTAAAATGATTACTATTTAATTTTATAATTTAATAAAATAATATTTAAATTCTAATTATTATTAATTATACTGTAACAAATTGATTATCATTAAATACTAAATATTTTAGAGCATATTTAAAATATTTTACATAGTGTTATTACTGTTACTACAATATTGGTATTATTATTATTATTATTATTATTATTATTATTATTATTATTTCTTCATGCCCCCAGTCCCCCAGGAGACATTTTCATTCTAGAGAGTATCTGATTGGACAAATAACTGTAAAGTGCAGGATGAGTCAGAATACTCTAATATTCGTTCAGTGGGTTGGTATTCGATTTTCAATTTTGGGATTCGAATATTCAGGTTTTTCTTTTTTTTTTCGCACAGCTGGCATCCCCCTCGAAACGGTTCTCATTCACGCTTGGATATGTTTACACTATAAAATCTGGCAAAATACAATCCAACCTCATTATAATAAATATATTTGCTATGAGTATTCTCTGTCTAGAGCACACAACTGCATGAGCTTATATGGAAGCAGCGCATGCCTGAGCTTGCATGTTGGGTTAAGCTGCGTTGGTTTGGCATTGTGGAAAACAGAATACTAGAATCAAAATGTATTAGCCTTTTTACCCATTAAGGATGTGACCGGGAGAACATTTTCTCTCACCATCACATTACAGTGCTTGTGCAGTCGTGAACGAATGACAGAGCGGCCGTGCGCATTTTACTTTCGGTTTAGAATTAGCACCAGTTCGGCTGCGGGTTGCTTGAATGGTGGGTTCATTAGCCTATTATTCTTAATGAGAAACACAACAACAAAACAGTACAATGACAAACTCACTTAAATAGCTTGCTTTTACATTTTGCATTGTTGAAATCAAATTTTCCGCGATCATCTTGTCATTCAGCTCCTCACTCTCGTGATGAACGAAATCTGACTCCTGCTGCTGATCGGTTTTTAATTGTATTTACTACTACAATATATCAAAATGACAGTGGGGGTGGTGCCACAGTGGGCAAGTGATGTAACCAGTGTTATGTGTTAACACCGACTATCACAGCAATCCTATTACCTGTTATTATCAATCTAAATCAATCTACTGCAAAATATTGGAGCTTGCTCCTAGGACGTAACAGACCTGTGTGTTTTGTATCACTAGTGAAGTGTCCGTTCTCAGAGCATATAAGCCCTGTGTGAGGCGTGAGGCGCGCAGCGCCGCTTCTCGAGATTCATGCCTTTATTAGAGAGAAGAATATGTTCAGCCCTATCCCTCCGAAGCTTCCAATATTCAGTGTTGATTACTACCGAAGCTTCGAAGCTCAAAAAATGGTATTCGGACCAGCCCTAATGAGTCATCAATATTTGTTGTAATTTTTTTGTTGTTGACAGAATTTACTTAAACTAGGTGGACATTACTAGACTAAATAATAGTTTTTAACATCAATAAATGAAATCATTCATTGAACATTTAAGTAAATCAAAGTTGTTACAGTGATTTTACCATGAGTAAATCTGCTCTGTATGTCTAGCACCCTTTAACTTTGCTTTAACAGCATGTCCTTTTACTTTAGCAGAGTGAAACCTCTATAATAAAAAGCTATAACGTCAAAATAGATGTGAAAGAAAGATTACATACTATGTTACTTCTGTGTTTGATGACATGGGCATTCACACAAATCAACAGAACAAGACATAATCTGCCTCTTCTCAACACAGTCACACCCTGTTGGCAGCTACTCATCATCTGGAGTGCATTATGGGTGTTGAAATGTGGCAAAACACATGAAATATCGCAGGGGGTGTATGGAAAGTATGCGGTTTTATATAGTACATATGGTATCTATCTTGGCACTGGTTGGGCTGGAGTTTGAATTTATCACAGCATATCAAAAAGTTTCCAGAAGCCACATGCCAGACGAGTGGCTCTTCAGCTCAAGTAGTTCTACGCACACTCTATACTTGAGCTGAAGTGATACTCAGCTAAGTATGCACTATTTCCGTTGGAAGGAAGCAGTCAGATGTCATTTCAAGGTGATGTTACAGTTAAAAAAATGCATCTGGACTGATCTCATCAGCAGACTGTGCCATTTTTGTCTCTCTTTCTCTACCTGTTGACAGATGGCTCCTGTCATGGTGACCGGAAAAAGTCGCACGATGCCGCGGCCCAGATTCTCTCTCTTCCTCTGCTGGCTGAATAACCTCAGTTCTTTCTTCTCTTCATCATCCAGAGAGTTACAGTACTGAGGCTGTGCACACACGCACACACACACACACACACACACACACACACACACACACACACACACACACACACACACACACACACACACACACATTTACAATACTGTTACAGCTCACACATGACATTATCAACGTCATTCATGTATCCAATATGGATGGTCACATTATGAAAACATGTCAAACAGGAGACGAGTGTAAGGATGTGAGGGGTTTTACCTCGCTGTCATGGGCTGGCAGCTGGTGTAAGAGCTGTTTAATACGATATCGTTCTCCTGGACTGTTCACATATGGAACCTTGTCCTCTGGAATACAGCTGAAGTATTGATAAACCTGTACATACAACAACACAGATATGCACATATAATACTGTGACAGATTATGTCTGGGGCCTTATGAAATCCGCTACATTTTTTCCCCAAAATCTGATGATAGTTTTATCAAATGAAATGGTGAAATGCTGGTGAAGTGACTCTCAGGGTGTGTTCACACTTGTAGTTTGGTTGGCTTGGTTCGTTTTGTCTAGACCAGTCCTGGTCCACTTAGCGTTCACATTGGCATTTTAACATGGTAAGGAATAAGGATACGTTCACAGCTTGATAGGTCGGCTTTAATTACGTATATTTCACGACGGAACACCCAAACAAAGCTGTGTGACGCCTGTACCGAACTGTGATGGCCAACATCATGACTATGATGAGAAAAAACAGGTTTGCTGCATCATGAGACATCATGTCCTGTTTTTGGTTATTTAAGATTTCTTTGGTCGGTGTTGCGTTCATATTTAATTCGAACTGTACCAGAGTTTGTTTGGAAGCGGAACGAGACCCATCTTCTCTCAGTCCTCTTGTTTGGTGTGCACAGGGTTCAGATGGCAGCGTTCACACTTATTCAGATGAACCACACTAACAATCGCATCAAACATCCCAAGTGTGAACACACTCTCAGAGCAGCTCTGGAGATGAAGTTCATTGAAGTTTGTATGAAGTTGTCTTCTTATAGTAAGAGGGCAAATGCTGAAAACACCAAGAATGTCACGCTCGCTTCAGTAAACGAAACCGCTCATTCACACATTGACATTAAGATTGCAGAACCACATGCGAAAGGTGAACCAACTCCAGGGTAAAGCCCAAAGTATACTTTGGCCATCCGCATCTGCGAGCGCGCAACGTCAGCCGCCGCGTGATATAATTTTCGTCATCAGAAGGGTTGCATGCAGCCTAATTTTTGAGACCGTGCGGATGGTATGCGTATAACAGCGCATGCACAAGAAAGACAGAATAGACAGAAGAGTCACAACAATTGTACTGCGCATGTGACGCACTTGGCCATCCGCGCTCATCCACGGTTGAGTATACTTTGAAAGCTGTGCGGACACGACTGCGCGTGAGATGCAGCCGGACATGGAAATTGAAGTATACCCGGGCCTTAAGGCTAAGGAGATGTGCTTCCTCTTTAAAAACACATTTAAATAGATTGTCATGAAATGGTTTCAAGTTATGTGTCATCTAGCAACAAACTACACAACCAAGCGTAAACACTCCTGATAAAGTATTTGTTTTTAAAGCGGCTATGTAAGCTGCCAGAAAAGCAAGCATACTGTGTGATTTGGCATGGCAGCCAATTTAAATAATAATTAACCACTGCCTTACTTAATGCAGCAAAACACAAGTTGTATTCAAATTCTGAATGGATTATACACCGCCTAGAAAGCAAGCTTCTATTGTCTTCACAATCTCAAGCTCCACTATAATCAATGAAGCTGACTGCACAATGCATCTCTTATTTAGCCTATACTTTGTTATAAAGTTAACTTGTAAACAGGAGTATTTGTGCAGAACTCAGCACTGTAAAGTGGACAAAAACTCCAAGTTTTGCATGGTGAGTGGATTCTAACACAACAGATATGTTTGTGATTGGCTACATTGCTCAATGCTTCAAAACATGTTGTAAATAGAAACCTTTGACGCTCTCAAGGATGCAAACACCAAATCCGTTTCTCCAATATGCTATTATTGCAGAGAAAACTGATACTAGACCAGCAATTATGGCCAGCTTTTACCTCTAAAAGCAATCAGATGCTAGCCTCACAAACCAGACCCACATCAAGATGTTAGGAACACACCATTGGCAGGGTTCAATCCGAGGGGCGGGATAAACGGTTGTCTTTCAAATTCCCTCTGCACGCAATAGGATAGCGCTACAACCAACCAGAGCAACGAAGACGTAGTCAGAGTGAGAGTCCTTTTTTAAGAATGACTTTAGTGCCGTTCTTTGTTTTTGTTCCTCAAAGAAAAGCTTAACTCCAAGTCTTCCAGAGTTACAGCCAAAGCCGACCGCTGTTCGCCAACGGCAGCAGCCATCTTCTTTGTTTTCAAGTAGCAGGGAATTCACGCGGAACCACAACTTTGACGTCATTATGTTAAGCCCGCCCACCGACACTATACACGATTGGCCTGACTATAGTTTGGTTTTTCAAGTTTGCAAGCTAGTGGAGAGTTGCTAGATGACCCTGGCTGCAAATTATATTTGCTGTCACTAGGGTTTATAGGCTAATCAGATGCAGCAGCAGTCAGTGGTTTGAGTGAGAATATTCCAGGCTAGTCTCAAACGACCAGGGGAAGGCTAAGCATTTCTCAGCCTTAAGGCCCAGGTATACTTATTTTTCCACATTCCGCTCTATCTCATGCACAGGAGTATACTCCTTTTGCTGTGAGCGCTGAAAGACACGTTAAGCGCGTGCGGACTATATAGTGGACTTTGTTTTGAAGCGCTCAAATCACTCGCATATGCGCTTTTGTACATGCACCGTCCGTGCCATCACAAAAATTGGGCAGCATGTATATTCAAAGGCACTAATCCATATAGAGACTTAAGTATATAGCCCTAGTTTTGAAAAAAAAACTTAATTTGTAATTAGTTGCTCTACATGTAGGTACAGCCTGACTCTCTAATGGTCTAAATGGGCAGTTATTGGCCAGAATAAAATGAAATGCAGAACAGAACATCAAAACAGGTGCTTCACAGGACAGCTGAGGTGTTTTTTTTGTCCTTCTTGAAGCTTGACAGTCTTGTTTCATTGTATGTAAAAAAGAGCAGCCACTCTTGAGTGAATGTAAGAGAGGCTGTGATTTGCTTATTCAGACCAAACACTTACTTAACACTACTTTAATATCATTGTATCTATTGACTCTCCTGAATACTGTCTCCTCACCTGTTCAGGCTTGATTCCGGGTGGCACCCAGGCGTATTCTTCCGAAGCGCAGCCCGAGTCGTCATCGGATATGGAGTGCCTCTGGAAGTCGGACACCAGCTTCATCATCATTCTCTCCAGCTGGCCGGGCACCGAGCGCACCACATGCTCTTCCCGCACACACTTACAGTGCACACAGATCTTCCTGTGGAAACAGGTCAGCAGTGGGGTGTTGAGT
The DNA here is from genome assembly GCA_018749465.1 of Paracanthobrama guichenoti. Taxonomy (NCBI): domain Eukaryota; kingdom Metazoa; phylum Chordata; class Actinopteri; order Cypriniformes; family Gobionidae; genus Paracanthobrama; species Paracanthobrama guichenoti. Next base: position 40,098,771 of record CM031950.1, on the reverse strand, counting down.
GGGCACAGCCAATCCAACAAACTGAAATTGCCACTTTCAATGCAATTTTCAATGCAAAAAAAAAAAAAAAATCAGACATTGCAATATTTAGTTTTTCTGTGATATATAGGCTATTGTGATGTGAAAAATACAGGAAGTTTCACCAGATAACTTGAATAGCTCTATTTGGAAAGAAAGAATCATTCTAGAATAATCTGGGTGGTTTTGTTGGGGAGAGAATCTGAATCGAAAATGAAAAAATAAAAATAAAGAGCTGAAAAATGACTTATACTCTGAATGGTTTTAAGCATGAAATCTTATTAGGGCTAAATGTGTGTTCATACTACATTTTTTTTTTTTTTTTTTTTTGAGTTTTCATAGGCCACATTCACACTGTTTTTGACCAAATCAATATGATTATAAAACAATAATAATTATTATTATGATTTTATTGTGATTATTATTTAATATATTAACAAAATAAGAAATAAAATGTATTATTACTATATATTTTACTTTATAAAAGTGTGACTTATTTTCTGAGTATCAGAGCTCCCATTCTCCATCTTCATTAGTTCATTACTAGCTAAGCATTTATTACACAGAGCTGTTAAACAAAGAAAGTAAACTCTATATGGAAGTAATATAGCATTTGCTTTTCTATTATTAGTAAGAAAAGGCAAACGCTATAATAATTTCTATAATAATAAAAAAATTTATATATATATATATATATGTGTGTGTGTGTGTGTGTGTATGTATGTATGTATGTATATGTGTGTGTGTGTGTGTGTGTGTGTGTGTGTGTGTGTATGTGTATGTGTATGTATGTATGTATGTATGTATACACCTAGATATATACATCTAGATAATAATCTAGATTTGCTGTGTTTGACAGAAACCTGGCTAAAACCTGACGACTACATTACTTTAAATGAGTCCACCCCCAAGATTATTGTTATAAACACGAGCCGCGTCTGAAAGGTAAAGGGAGGGGTTGCTGTAATTTATAATAATATCTTCAGTATTACTCAGAAGTCTAGTTTCAAATATAATTCTTTTGAAGTTTTGGTGCTTTATGTAGCATTAAGTAGTGTAATTGATAAATCCCGTTTGACATTTGTGTTGGTTACTGTATACAGGCCACCAGGGCACAATACAGACTTTATCAAAGAATTTGCTGACTTTCTATCCGAGTTAGTACTGGCTGCAGATAAAGTACTAATTGTTGGTGATTTTAATATCCATGTAGATAATGAAAAAGACGCATTGGGATTAGCATTTAGAGACATTCTAAACTCTATTGGAGTAAGGCAACACGTGTCAGGACCCACTCATTGCCTTAATCATACTCTAGACCTAATATTGTCACATGGAATAAATGTTGATACCGTTGAAATTCTGCAGCAGAGCGACGACATCTCAGATCATTACCTAGTATCATGTATACTTAATTTAGCTAAGGCTGCAAAGCCGTCCCCTCGCTTCAAATATGGCAGAACTATCACTGCCGCCACTAAAAATTGCTTTTTAAATAATCTTCCTCATCAGTTTCATCTCCTCAGCATCCCAGATAGCCTAGAGGAACTCGATTTTGCAACAGAAACTATTGACTCTCTTTTTTCCAGCATTTTAGACACAGTTGCTCCCCGGCGCTTAAAGATTAAAGAAAATAGTCCAACGCCGTGGTACAATGAGCACACCCGGGCCCTTAAAACAGTAGCCAGAAAAATGGAGCGCAGCTGGAAGAAAACAAAATTAGAGATTTTTCGTAATTCATGGAAAGAGAGCATGATCGCATACAGAAAGGCCATAAAAACTGCTAGATCTGCTTATTTCTCGACTCTCTTAGAAGAAAACAAACACAACCCTAGGTATTTATTTGATACAGTGGCTAAGTTAACCAAAAATAAAGCTTATACTTCTGATGGTTGTAAACAGCACAGCAGTAATGACTTTATGAACTTCTTTACGTGTAAGATCGATAATATTAGGAAGAAAATTATAACCATGCAGCCGTCTACTATAGTGTCACATGAGACAGAGCATTGTTGTGTCACTGAGAAAAATTACATTCATTCACTGCTATAGGAGAGGAAGAATTGGCTAAACTCGTTAAATCATCTAAATCAACAACATGTATGCTCGACCCTATACCGACTAGGCTATTAAAAGAGATGCTACCAGAGGTCATAGATCCTCTTCTTAATATCATTAACTCATCTTTGTTATTAGGATATGTACCAAAAACGTTTAAGTTGGCTATTATCAAACTACTTATTAAAAACCTCAACTTGATCCTACAGAATTAGTCAATTATAGGCCGATCTCAAATCTACCCTTCCTGTCAAAAATACTGGAAAAGGCAGTGTCTTCACAATTATGTTCCCTTTTTAGAAAGAAATGGTATCTGTGAGGATTTCCAGTCAGGATTTAGACCGTATCATAGTACTGAGACTGCTCTCATCAGAGTTACAAATGATTTACTCTTATCATCCGATCGTGGTTGTATTTCTCTATTAGTGTTACTCGATCTTAGCGCTGCATTCGATACTATCGACCACAACATTCTTTTGAATAGACTCGAAAATTATGTTGGCATTAGTGGAACTGCATTGGCATGGCTTAAATCATACTTATCTGACCGTTATCAGTTTGTAGCAGTAAATGAAGAGATGTCACACGATCACAAGTTCAGTATGGAGTACCGCAGGGCTCGGTGCTAGGACCGTTGCTCTTCACCCTGTACATGCTACCACTGGGAGATATCATTAGGAAGCATGGCATTAGTTTTCACTGTTATGCTGACGATACTCAGCTCTATATTTCTTCACGCCCTGATGAAACTTACCAATTCACAAGATTAACGGAATGCATAGCTGATATAAAACATTGGATGTCTAGTAATTTCCTGCAACTTAATTCAGAAAAAACTGAATTTTTAATTATTGGACAAAAAAACTCTGCAAGTAGTAACCTAGAATACTGTCTAACACTCGATGGCTGCTCTGTCAAGTCCTCATCGTCAGTTAGGAACCTGGGTGTGCTCTTTGATACCAATCTTTCATTTGAAAGCCACGTTTCTAACATCTGTAAAACTGTATTCTACCATCTTAAAAATATATCTAAATTACGGCACATCCTTTCGATGCAAAATGCTGAACAGTTAATTCATGCGTTCATGACCTCAAGGCTAGATTACTGTAATGCTTTACTGGGTGGTTGCCCTGCTCACTTAATAAACAAACTCCAGCTGGTCCAAAACGCAGCAGCTCGAGCTCTTACTAGAACAAGGAAGTATGACCATATTAGCCCGGTTCTGTCAACACTTCATTGGCTCCCTATTAAACATCGAATAAATTTTAAAATCTTGCTTATTACTTACAAAGCACTAAATGGTTTAGCTCCCCAGTATTTGAGCGAACTCTTAATGCATTATAATCCATCACGTCTATTGCGGTCTCAAAACTCTGGCCAGTTGATAATACCTAGAATATCAAAATCAACTGCAGGCGGTCGATCCTTTTCCTATTTAGCGCCTAAACTTTGGAACAGTCTTCCTAGCATTGTTCGGGAAGCAGACACACTCTGTCAGTTTAAATCTAGACTAAAAACGCATCTCTTTACTATGGCTTACACACATAAAACATTATCAATTTCTATTACTCAAATCAGTAAATGATTGTCAGGCTGCATTAACTAGGTCAGCCGGAACCGGGAACACTTCCCATAACACCTGATGTACTCGTTACATCATAAGAAGAATGGCATCTACGCTAATGTTAGTCTCTCTGTTTATCCCGAGGTTTACTGCAGTCAGCCAGATCCAGGCCGTATCCAGATCAGATGGTGGACCAGCGCCTGGACATGAGCAACGCATCCCTGAAGTGTCTGCAGAGAACATGTCAAATAAACTCCCCCCGTAAATGCTGCATCGACACGACATCCTCATTAAACCCGTCTTCGGCGTGACGACTCCAATCTCTCGAATAATCTAACAAATATCGATTTGCCTAATATGAATTAAGACCTGCTATGTTGCCAGAATTATAATCATACACTGTTTATTCTGACCCTGAAGGAGTTTTGGTTCCTTGCCACCGTTGCCTCTGGCTTTTGGCTTGCTCAGTTGGGGACACCTAAATTTCTTCTATATTACCGATCTGCCCGCATTGACGCTATATGATACTTGAAATTAGCTGGATAACATCACCGTTTCACCAGAACGGCTGTACAAATTCTGTTGCATTATTTTCCTGTTAACAATGTGAAGCTGCTTTGAAACAATTGGACTTGTTAAAAGCGCTTTATAAATAAAGGTGATTTGATTTGATTTGATATATATAGATATATATATATATATATATATATATATATATATATATATATATATATATATATATATATATATATATATATATATATATATATATACACACACACACACACACACACACACACACACACACACACATACACACATACATACATACATACATACATACATATACAAACATATACATACATATACATATATATATATATATATATATATATATATATATATATATATATATATATATATATATATATACACACAGCAATTGCTATCATGCGTTTTTAAAATAATAGTGTGATGATATATATATTGGCCATTGGTCACCCTGCTCTCGAAGATGTCGACATCGGCAATCAAAAAAATCAATAGTCATGAATTAAAAAGAATCCTTTTCTTCAATTCTGAATTTGATCAAACCGTGTCACCAAATATTCCTGAGCACTAGCTGACACAACTGATGTTCTTCATACCTGTTATTACTTCTCAAAACCATTCATTTCAGGCAGGTGATTCATGACTGAAACCACACACTCGTTTAAAAGGTGTTACATCAACTCATGTTGACTTCACGCTAAAATGAAACCAACCCTGCAATCAGGGTTACCCTCTTTACATTCTACACGTTATCATTCAGAACTAGCCTGACGTCTTCATACTTGTCTGATACTGCTCCACTGGGCTGTGATTATGAGGCATTTCAACCGAACCAGGATCAGGATACAACCAATCAGAGCAACGGAGTAAGTGACGTATGTTGAGCGACGCATAGCTGTCAACAGAACTCAACTGCACTCGCGGTTCTCTGTTCCTCTTAAAATTAATGCGCTGTCGATATCTTCTATATCAGACGCGATGGCGGAATCTACACATCTCAGTTCTCCAGCGGCAGCCATCTTTGTTGTAAACAAATTCAACCCAAGCCCTCTTCTTGGATGATCTGTCCATCATCGTATAAAGCCCGCACTGACAATCGGATTGGTCCGAACAGCTTCTGTTCGAGCATAGTTGCTCCACAACGGATCAAGAACTTCCCGACCTCAAATGTTGTGGGAGGGGCTAAGTTCGGCTGGCATCCAGGCTAATTTAGAACATCATGCCAAAGAAAATGTTTGTCTTCATCAAAATCAAATCAATATGTTATAACGTGCTCCGCTTTTGCAATGACTTTTTTTCCCCAGCTGATGGTACTGTTATTTTTCAGGACCTCCCCTCTGTCATACAGAGAATTTTCTATTAAATGATTGATAAACCTGACTGATAAAATCAAACCCTGTCCTTGTTTAATTCAAAAGTACATAAAATTATGGAAGAAATCTTGGTTGCAAATGGCGTTTCATGTTGATTTCTACATGTTAGTGTCCTAAACATCCACAACATAAATAAGAATAAGACCTAAATCACACATTTAATCACACAATAAATCACTGCATTGAATGCAAACATAAATATACACACAAATGTAATATTATTTGAAAAAAAAAGGGAAACTGTGTCATTTTTGTGCATGCAGACAGGCCTGTCCCGTTGCATTGGTTTCACACCTACCAACCTGCTGTTGTCACAGCAATTTAATTAATGGCATCTAGGTTATCTATTAATGACGGCGTGATCTAATGTTTCTGATGAAGACAAGCACAGCAGGTTAATCCATGGCAACTACTGGAACAATGGCTAGAGTCACGGCAGCATGATCTTACACTTCACTACACAGCGAAACCCATGCCAACAAAAGCCTTTAAACCAATCCAATCATAACCAACCTTCATTTCATTTTGTATAGAACTGATATGTGAAGAAAAGATGTATATTTTGTCATCATTCATTTTCTAAACCTGTGAAACCTTCAAAAATTAAAGTCAGTAGGGGCCAATGTTGTTTTGGACCCCATTGACTTTCATTGTAAGGAGAAACTAAGACACGTTCTTCAAAATATCTTCTTATGAAGATAAAGAAATTCATACAGGTTTTTGGGTGAACGAATCCTTATCCTTGTAATGCATGGCATATGAAATAATAGTCAGAAAAATCTAATATTTTGAAAAGTAACAGACTAAATCTAAAAAAATTAAAAAAGTTCCCAAATGCATACTTTTTCATCATATTTGATATATCAGGATTTTATGGCTCATATAGTGACATATGACATAGTGAGAATATGGAGCTCATAAAAAAAAAAACACTCAGCAGAAATACGCAATTTTGTGAATTTATATGGCCAAAAGTAAGATTCTTAAATTCCCAATAATATGTAAGATGATATTTAAATGCTTAGTTTTATGATCAAAGCTCTATAGTTTTTACTGTGGGACAAAACATATAATGCAATGCAATACAGTGATGAACAAATAAACGTTCCTCAAAAGCCTGATGGATCATATTTGATATTCACATTTTTTTAACATGATTTTTCTCAAATAAATAAACGATGTATGGATAATCAAGAAAACTGAAGTTGCTTCAGTCCAGTGCATGTTCATCTTTAAATATTACGAACATAATACAAAATATAATATTGAAATATTATAATGATATAAAAGTTATTCTTACATTGCCTATACAGTTTACAGATAAAGTTGTCACTTTTTGAATTTGCTTGATGAAATAATACTAAACAAATGTGTTTAATAAAGTTATAATTATTTTCTGTCATTTTTACTATTTGTATTATGGAGTAAGTGCTTTATAAAGCCATTGCAGTATACAATACAGCACATCTCTCCTGCCTTACTGCTTCAATAAATGAACAATAATCTCTAAAACATCAGATTAAAGGAGAATGAACATATACGTACTGAATACAGTTCAAGAATCAGCCTGAGAATGTCCAGGTGCGACACACTTATTTCTAATCCTTTGCCCTGACGTTGACCCACAACACAACAAAACAAACATCCTAGTCGGACTGAGCGCTGCTAGAGACTGATGAGCGGCAGACGCGCGTGTCACAGCCTGAAGGGCCGCTCATTGGGCAGCACTGATGATATCACACCACTTGTGTGATCAGCCCTGATCTCCGTTTTCTCTCTATCTCATGCTGAAAATGAGGTCAAAGTCCGGTCTTCACGTCCACACGGAGGTGAACTGTGAATATTGTGGGAAGGGATGGGGGTTTAATCCTTCTCAGTTATGGGATAAGCGCTGCTGTTCTCTTCAAGTCAGACATCAGTTCATTTTAATAGATAGCTACAGCCGCAATGCCAAACAGAGAAAAAGAATGCAGACGAGTGCATACTAAATAAAAAAACTTAACTATATCTGTATGTCTGTGTGCATTTCTCGCTGTTGTATAACACCTTAGACGGGTTTGGGTGGCACGGCGGAATGGACGTTCACAAGCACAGATGGAAGACAAAAGCAGCTTTTCACTGATTTTACTCTCTTCCTCCACCTATCCATCACTCAATTCTACCAATCCCTTCTTCTCTGGATAAGCTGCCACTCCATGTCCTCAGCCGAACTGGCTTGCATATTAGCATATATACAATGATCAGGCATAGCATTATGTTATGTAAACCTAATATTGTGATGGTCCCCCTTTTGCTGCCAAAACAGCCCTGACCCGTCGAGGCATGGACTCCATTAGACTCTTAAAGGTGTGCTGTGGTATCTGGCACCAAGATGTTAGCAGCAGATCCTTTAAGTCCTGTAAATTGTGAGGTGGGGCCTCCATGGATTGGACTTGTTTGTTCAGCACATCCCACAGATGCTCGATAGGATTGAGATCTGGGGAATCTGGAGGTCAAGTCAACTCCTCAAACCATTCCTGAATAATTTTTGCTTTGTGACAGGGTCCTGATGCTCATGTGCCACTGTTGGTGCTTTCGGTGGTGGACAGGGGTCAGCGTGAGCACCCTGACCGGTCTGCGGCTATGCAGCCCCATACGCAACAAACTGAGATGCACTGTGTATTCTGACACCTTTCTATCAGAACCAGCATTAACTTCTTGAGCAGTTTGAGCTCCAGTAGCTCGTCTGTTTGATCTGATCACACGGGCCAGCCTTCGCTCCCTACGTGTCAATGAGCCGTGGCCGCCCATGACCCTGTCGCCGGTTCACCACTGTTCCCTTCCTTGGAGCACTTTTGATAGATACTAGGGATGAGTCACAATTTTCAAATATTCAGTTAGTTGATTTAATTAAAGAATATCGAATAGGTTGTGCGATTGTCGCTGGTCGCTGGCAGATCAGGCCGGGTTTACCCAGTCTATGTACAAATAGACTGTTTAAATGCCGTGGCATTTAAACGATGCCCAATTGGCACTAAGGGGCCTAAAGTGTGCCAAGAAAACATCCCCCACACCATTACACCACCACCACCAGCCTGCACAGTGGTAACAAGGCATGATGGATCTATGTTCTCATTCTGTTTACGCCAAATTCTGACTCTACCATCTGAATGTCTCAACAGAAATCGAGACTCATCAGACCAGGCAACATTTTTCCAGTCTTCAACTGTCCAATTTTGGTGAGCTCGTGCAAATTGTAGCCTCTTTTTCCTATTTGTAGTGGAGATAAGTGGTACTCGGTGGGGTCTTCTGCTGTTGTAGCCCATCCGCCTCAAGGTTATGCGTGTTGTGGCTTCACAAATGCTTTGCTGCATACCTCGGTTGTAACGAGTGGTTATTTCAGTCAAAGTTGCTCTTCTATCAGCTTGAATCAGTCGGCCCATTCTCCTCTGACCTCTAGCATCAACAAGGCATTTTCACCCACAGGACTGCCGCATACTGGATGTTTTTCCCTTTTCACACCATTCTTTGTAAACCCTAGAAATGGTTGTGCATGAAAATCCCAGTAACTGAGCAGATTGTGAAATACTCAGACCGGCCCGTCTGGCACCAACAACCATGCCACGCTCAAAATTGCTTAAATCACCTTTCTTTCCCATTCTGACATTCAGTTTGGAGTTCAGGAGATTGTCTTGACCAGGACCACACCCCTAAATGCATTGAAGCAACTGCCATGTGATTGGTTGATTAGATAATTGCATTAATGAGAAATTGAACAGGTGTTCCTAATAATCCTTTAGGTGAGTGTATATATAAATACTGTACCTGAATAAAGTCCAAGGCTGCATTTATTTGATAAAAAATTCAGTAAAAACAATAATATTGTGAAATATTACAATTTAAAATAATGTTTTCTATTTGAATATTTAAAAATGTAATTTATTCCTGTGATGCAAAGCTGAATTTTTAGCATTATTACTCCAGTCTTCAGTGTCACTGTTTTTATAACAAATTGATACTTTGCAAACACAATTGAAGCAATAAAGTTTGTCAATAGACTTTATAGGCCCTGTCCAAAATGGCACACTTCATATGCACTTTTGGTCTTGTGGACTTACAATGGCTGCCGCGTGCATGTGTCCGTCAAGTCCATGAGACCGTAGGGTGTCCCATTTAGTCATTTTAGGTTTCAGAAGGTTGCTCTCGAGCACCCCCTTTGCGGGCGATATGCACCCTCGATGTACACTTTTGCAGAGCCCGCACTGAAGCGAGCGCTGCAGCAGACTTCTTCCCGACAGTCAAAACGGTGTTACGTCACAAAAGTGCGAGTGTTTAGGGTTTCATTTGGGACAGGGCCATAGACCGGTTTTCTGCCCATGAGTGTCATGCTTTAACATGAAATCAAGTATAAAGTAGTTTCTCAAGACCCCTGTGAAACGGTAATTTTAAAATATCAAGATATTTTAAATTGAAGACAGTTGAATCTAATTCTAATTCCCCAAAAAAAGGAAAAAAAAGTGCATTCATGTTGAAAACCACCAAGAACACACACAAATCTTTAAAATAATAACTAATATATTCATACAACCCCACTCTATCTCTGGATGAAAGCTAACAGGAAAGCTTACATAAATGGGATATTTTGTCCTATTGTTCCCAGAAGGGACAAAGAAAGATTAGCACACTAAAAAAACATTGTGGAAACGTTACGGCTCAGGCGTAAGCACTGAGTCAACAGGTTTACCAATGCTGGTTAAGCTCTGCCGGCAAAAGCCATCCTGACCCAAGATCAACATGCAATCTGCATGTGCAGATGGTATGACTGCACATGATGATGTCACACACATTTGCCAATCCATTCATTCATCCTATGCACAAGCGTATTTACACAGAAAACATTTGTAATAAATGCGCTGTACACTCTATGATAGATAAAAGAAAAATGGCTATGCAATGTCTCAACTGAATGAAGTCCAACTTTTCCAGTGCTCTGATGGCTGAATGTCATCTTTATCAGCGCATTTGCACAGAGCAAATCAATACTGAATTAACCAACAAATTGTGTTGATTTTAATCATGCTTTTATTTGGCAAGTTAATCTTGGCAGTAGGAAAGTAGGCTTTCATGACCCATCTGTGTCTCACAGCGACAAATAAGCATGCATTAATGTCTGTCTGTAGCAAAATTGTTATTTATCTACGCAAATTAGTTATTTCAAACTGTCAAAAAAAGATCCCATTGCATGTTACATACTTTAAATTGTTTCCTTGTATTGTGGTAGCCTGGATGCCAACCGAACTTAGCCCCGCCCACAACATTTGAGGTCGGGAAGTTCGGTCTGGACTTGATCCGTTGTGGAGTAACTATGGCCGAACCAGAGCATTGTCAGAGCGGGCTTTATACGATGATGGGCAGACGATCAACAGTAACGTAATCATCCACGTCACCAAAGAGCGCTTGGGTTGAATGTGTTCTAATCCTAAACGGAGAACTTGCTCGTATGCGTTCACCTTTACTATTTCTCTCAAAAATGATAATCGTGTTGGTAAGTACTCTGTGTATCCTTAAATTCTTTTACAACACCGGCAAAGATCGTTTACACTCATCTTCTTCTTCTACTTCTTCCAGCGTGCGTGCAGTTGAGTTCTGTTGACAGCTATGCGTCGCTCAACATACGTCACTTACTCCGTTGCTCTGATTGGTTGTATCCTGATCCTGGTTCGGTTGAAACGCCTCATAATCACAGCCCAGTGGAGCAGTATCAGACGAGTATGATGACATCAGGCTAATATAAATAAATATGTAATTATTATTATAAATAATAATAATTAAATAAAAATAAAAATTATTACAGATAATTATTTTCTGTGTTAATTTAGCGACAAACTGTGGAAAACATACCTTAATTAAATATTTTTAAATGCATTATTATTTTACTGTTTGCATTAAACAATTTGAATATAAGGCTACTTGGTTCCTCTGATTGAAAAAAAATCCTAAACCCCTAAACATACAACTATTGAGAAATAGATTTAAGACTATTACACAAGACTATTAAGGAATTAAGGTTAAGGAATAAAACAATTGTGAACCAGAACCAATGCTGCACACTAATAATGCCGTTTATTAAGATTACATATCATGCACAGAAACACCGGCAAATCTTTTGAACTATAATTAAACGCTGACATTTTTATCTTTTACCTCATTTAGTTTGATAGAATGATGATGATCTGCCACTTTTAGACACTTTTCCCCCCCAAAAGCATGCAACTTAACTGGCAAAGAAAGATACTGGAATGAGGAAATTTGAATGTGAATGATAATATATCCCACTTGAAGACAATTTTTTTTTCTTCACCACAGTACAATAATCATGTCACTCATTAAAAAGAAAAATATTTCTGTTCGTATAAGCTGTATTAAAAGCTACTTGTCTGCTAAATTGGAGACATTCTTTAAAACTGAATAAACACTGTCATTCAACAAAGAAAGTTTCTACAAGCACATAGAGACTTTTGCCAAACTAACGCCAATACACACCATCACTGTCACCATTGCTGTCAGACTAGTTCAAACACAAAACTAAATTAACACTTCACAAGATCAGCACCCAGCTCTGAGTATATTACCTTGATCACAGTGTAGCCCTGACACTGCAAAATCCGTTTTAAGAGTTGTAATATGTAGAATTGTTCAAACCTAAGGTGGTTTAAGCAAGTTTGCCATTCTTCAATGACCTCGTAGTGAACAAAACGTCATCCCGCTTGAGCCGAGTCAAATGACAGTCGTCTCTATTGCTTGATTCCACCCCCTCAGGCCGCTGAAGCCGACACTGAGCACAAACAATAGGTGCTCCCTTCACAAGCCCTCCCCTCTGTCTCCTCCCTCACCAAGAACATGTTTCAGATTTCCCTTTTCAAACATGTTCTCATCTGCAACAGCTCATGTGATAGGACGGATGTACAGGGTCTCTTTTGACGCTTTCATCTTAAAAGAATATTCTGGGTTTAATACAAGTTAAGCTCACTGGACATCATGGTGATTACCACAAAAATGTATTCCCACTTGTCCCTCCTTTTCTTTATAAAAAAAGCAAAAATCTGGTTCACAGTGAGGCTTATTTGTAAACATTAAAATACTCAATAGTAGAGCCACAAGATGTAAACTATATGCATAAACTACAAACTACGTCATTTCCATGTGAAAACATTCACTTACCCTTTTCTGTGTAAAGTTACATCCAATTTTACGCCTCTGTTGCCATGACAACACAACGCTACAAACCCTGAAATTACTGTAAAATTATTATTTAAACAGCTTTAGAGCTCAAATAACTATAGAAGCCGGTTCCACAACAGAATTAAAAAAAGGTAAATGCAACCATTTATCTCACAAGTCATACTTTTTTCTCGCAATTGTGAGTTTACATCTTGCAATCAGAATTGCGTGATATAAACTTGCAATTGAAAGAAAAAGTCAGAAATTGCGATATAAACACGATTGCAAGAAAATACTACAATTAATATATTAAAATAAACAATTATTATTATTATTTACTATTAATAGTAAATTTCACAGACTGTGATGACGCGTTTAACGGTCATCAATATCCTGCAATCCTGCAAAGTTTTTTTGTATTTTAATTATTTTGTATTTTTTTGTATGTACATTTATAACACTAATACTTTGTATTATATAACTTTTTCATCAAATTACAAAAAACAACTTACCGCTGCTATGAGGGTGTTTCTAATACAGCATGGGAGTGATAGTAAAAATGTATTTCTCTCTTTTCACTGCCGTTATCAATCTCACTATTTTTTCCCTCTTTTTGAAAGTTGTGAAATCACTATCGTGGAGTTTTTCTTTTACTATTTGAGAAAATGGGGACAAAAAATATATTTAAATGTGTTCTCTCATTCACCATTATAAAAGTTAACCCAACTATGGCGACTTCTGCTCTGAGAAACCCGGAAATGTGAAAAGGGTCTATTGTGAGAAAATATGGCGGAAAAAGAAGTTAGATTTGCGAGATATAAACAACTGCAAGAAAAATTGCAAGATATAAACAATTGTGAGAAAAAATGGCGTAAAAAGAAGTCAGATTTGCGAGATATAAACATAATTGCGAGACAAAAGTCAGATTTGCGGGATAAACACAGTTTTGCATCGTAAGCACAAAGTATACATCACTAGGGTATACGTACAGTGCATGTGACAAATTTCGGCATAATGAGCGTACTGTACACGCACAGATACATTTTTCTAACCGTGAGTACTCTGTACATGCAGGTCAAACATGCGCACATAGATATTTTTTTGCACTAACTAGTTTGTCCACAAGGTGGCGACCCAGGGTGCTGTTTTTACATTCGAAAAAGAATTGAACGAGACAAAACTACAACAAAGTCCCCAAGACTGCAACAAGAAGATGCCCACGTTGACAAGCGGTTAACAAGACACAGGTGAACTAAATGAGATAATTAGAAACTACAGCAACCAAAGAAAACAGGAACTAAACACAGGAACCATAGAAAAGCAAAATTAATATCTCAAAGAACAGAGACCGTGACCACTATCAAATGGACTATACATTATAGCATCTATACTGATATGCAAAATTCGTTACCTTGCATTATCTTTTGGGGTAGGAATATTTTGCTACCTCACGATTCGATTTAATTCTTGAGGTCACGATTCGATTAAAAATCTAATTTTGATTCAATATATGCATAGATTTGATTGTAGTTTACTTGTAGTTTGATTGTAGTTTTGTGTTACTTATTTGAATGCGGTATTTAAGAACAAATGCACGGATCTAATATACTGTTACACATCCGATTTGTTCCCAACTGTTTACATTCACGTAGGACATAACAGACTGTGTTCATGTGAATACTCCACACAATGTGCATTTTGACATGATTGTGTGTGTAACTGATTATTCAAGTGCAATTAGCTGTGAAAGAGAACTGAATTCAGGATCATATGCATCTGAGTCCTTTTTCGCAGCTTATTGTGATTAATAACATTAATAAGACATGTAACACTTTATAATAGATTTTTGAAATGTGTGAATCACATACAGCATTCTGTGCAGAATTCGAATGGGTCCGATATGTTTTGTTGTCTGCGCTGACTTGCGCATGCGATCCGCTCTGTACTATCATGTCTCTGGACCGGAGCAGATTGTGTGTGTGTTGCGCCGGTGCGTTTTAAACCAGACTTCATTCGCCTCAACTGAAAGCATATTTACACTGTCTGAATCGTTTTTTTATCTATATTGATCCCCTATATAGTGCACTATGTGCCATTCACCATGTAGAAAATAGTAAATGTGTGAACAAATGACACCGCTTCAGCCACAGCTTCAGCGTCTATTTATAATAGGCGGGGCTTCAGATTCTAGAGAGCATTTGACTAGACAGAAAATCTGATGAGAAGCTGAAGTCCGCGTGACGTTATAAAAATCTGTGATTTTAGCAGAAGTGAGAGACTAACTACGTTCACACCAGACGTGACTTGCGCAAATAAATTGTGCTATTCGTGCATAGTTGGACGACATTTTGAGTTTACTCGCTTCATTCGCGCATGACATTCACTTCACAACAGACGCGAATTTGCATCATGGAAGGCGGCTCCAGTCTCGTTGCGAAATGGCTGACATGGATTGTTTTAAAATACGGCGAATAAGCTCAATTTGCCGGCTTTAGCTAGCTTGTAGTCTCAATATGTATAGCTCAAATTGAGTAAAGAGCGTTTTTTACAACTTACCAGATTGTCCGACCTCCTCACTCACTTTCTTCCAAGCAAGATCTCTTTTTCTATAAATGTATCATACAGCTCCTGGTATCCACATATTATTTTGTCCTCATTGTTGTCACTACTAGAGCAAGCTCCTGATTGGTTAATCAGATTGGTGAATCGCGACGCAGAATGTCTATTCGTGTCTTTGCATTGACTTAACATGTAAATCACTCGCGTTAACGCTTCATTTGCGCCTGGTGTGAACGCACCATCAGTTTTGAAGGCTTTTATCGCCTAATTGCAAATTTTGTCATTGTTTTGGAACACACCAAATTATTCATAACCTCAAGGCTAACATATTCATACTAAAAGCTAAAAAACTTCAGGATTTCAGGGGGACTTTAATTCGGAATTGCAACAAAAAAAAGTCAGAATTTTGAGATATAAACTTGCAATTGCGCGAAAAAAAAAAATCAGAATTGTGAGATAAAAAGTCACATTTTATTCTGTGGCGGAAAAACGCTTCCATAGTGCTGTGCTAAAGAGTTGCAAACAAAATTGAGGAATCGAGGGGTACGGTTTAAAGAACAGATGGACACTTTTTGGTGCAGGTTTCATGGTGGCAGCAATTAGCGGTTGAGTAATAACTGCCTGGCTCTTCACTGGTAATTCAACTAGTACCATCCTGCCAGACTCTCTATCTCGGCCAGGAGCTCACTGATAACTCAGCAGACACGCATGACAAGATCACCATTCTCTGCGGTGCTCTGGCTGTCTGCTTGTGCGCAACTGGCACGGATTCTGGGACCAATCTATCATTCACAGGCATTTCATCATCCTGGCATGCAAAATCACCTTCTAGCTAAATCAGACCCAGTTAAGTCACAAAAATATGGAGTTTTGGTGCGTTTGTAAATTAAATTTGGCCCAGTACATAATGCAGTTAAGACAAAAATGAAGGTCATTTCAGTTAATGCGAATAAATTCATAAATGATATAATGATAATAAATGATAAAATCATATGGGAGGAAATTCACTTTTTTCCTTCACCACCCACAGTTGCTGATGAATCACAGATTGTAGCCCTTACATTTCATTTTTTTGATATTCCCATACTGCAGGGTCAGCAACCTTTTTTGGCACAAAGTGGCATTTTTCCTTTAGTTTGTTTGTTTTAGGTTTAAATTAGACTTTGAAGAACAGATTTCCAATGGGCCTATTTACACCTGGTCATTCATGCGTTTTTATTGATCAGATAGCTATCCATTTTGTTAAAACTGTTCCATTTACAACATAAACGTGTCTCCGCAAAACATGCAAATTCATGTATTTGGATAAATTATATGCGAATAAAAGCCTAAATTAAATCTGTTCGTTATGCAAAGCAATCAAGTCTCTACAGAAAATGTGGACTAAACCGCTCAATTCATATGGATTAGTTCTACAATCTCTCAAACTTTTTGAAGCGTCAAAGTGGTAGCGTAGCTGTCAATGGAGGGACAAAAATCCTTTAGATTTAATCAAAAAGATCTTCATTTGTGTTTTGAAGATGAACGAAAGTCTTACGAGTTTGGAACAACATGAGGGCAAGTAATTAATGACAGAAGTTTCAATTTTGGGTGAACTAACCCTTTAAACATCAGATTTTATAAACAGATATCTGTGTTGAGGAGCTACTCTGAAACTATGCAGAGTTACAAGCTATTGATCATTTAAAATCATCATATTAGAATAATTTCTGAAGGATCATGTGACCCTGAAGACTGGAGTAATGATGCTGAAAATTCAGCTTCGCCATCAGAGGAAAAAAATACATTTTAAAATATATTAAAATAGAAAACAGTTAAGAAGCACTGAGACAGAATGGGGAAATGCAGAGAGGAGGGTAAGTGTGGGAGTCTGATGGCTCTATTCCTGCAGTCTTGGCAGCAGAAGGACCTGAAAGGACTAATCTTATTAGTTGGACAGGAGGGATTAGGACACAAAATAGGGGGCCAGACGGGTGGACATGGGGGAAAGAGTCTATGCAGAAAAGAAACGAAGCAGAATGGGTAGACTCTGGGAAAAAGAAATGTTACCGCAATTAACAATAATGTCACTGCAACTGCTTGTTGACCACTTTCTGAATACTTTACATAGATTAAAGCAGTGTTTCCCAACCAGTGTGCCGTGACAGGTTGTCAGGTGTGCCATGGAAAATTATCAAATGGCATAAAAAATATACAATGAAATAAATGCTACAAATTAGAATACATTATCGCTGTCAGGTGGAAACCTCATAGCTCTATATTTCATAATTTTTGTTTTATTTTATTTTTAAATTTTTAAATAAATGCTATTACTCATCCTTATGCCTGTATGTGGGTTTTACAAATATTTAACCAATGGAAAGGATTTAAAAGAGTTTGGTGACTAAACCTCGTAACGCCATTGGCTCCTCAAACTGTCAGTCAAACCTCATAACTCCACCGCCTCTATCCTGAATAAAGTGCAGCACGCAGTTTGGAGATCTCTGCTTGTTTGCAATGCAAAGAACTGATGTTTGAATAAGTACAGCTTTTTTCTTTACTCAAGAAACACTGGGCCCACTTTTGCTAGTTTAGCGATGAAAAAAAACGGTCAGCAAGCCAGGCGCATGGTCCAAAAGGGTTGTACCAGGTCTCTTAATGAGCCATGGGTGTGTTTTGGGCACAACTTGCAATAAATCTCTTTAACATTTAGTTGCGCTTGCACCATGGTGGATTTACTATTTACATGGCAGAATTTGCGAGCGGAAAGACTGAACGCTTCTCCAGAGAGGAATCCTTTTATTTTTAATATTAGGCATGTTTGTGTGCTGCTGCCCTGTGTGTGTAATAAGCAGAGTGTATGTGTGTTGTGCACCGCCTACATGTACATATTACTTACACACCCTTTATAACACAAAGAATACTGTGCTATTGACTTTAGACCAGGTTTTTGTTAGTCAATGGTGCAGTCGTTTTCAGTTCCTCAAAATAGCAACACGCCAACAATGCACCTGAATACACCTGGTTTTCAGACCAGCACGCCCATGGGCGCACAGATGGGCGCGAGTGCATTTGCTATTTAAACAACGTGTTGCTGGACGTGAAAATGATAACTGTGTCAGGCTGAAACTAGCAAAAAACACTTGCATCAAGTCTGGCGTCGCACTGTGTCGGTCTATAAATGCTATCGTCTATAAACGCTAATGTTTTTGTATTTGAAAAGCGGAGAAGAGTCTTAGTCTGGTATTAGCCATCTAGTTGTAGCCAATATACCATTATATTGTGCATAGCACTTCATCAGTGCATAGCACTGTCCAAATGTATTCAACAAGAAAAACTGAGCGTCCACATAGCTACAACACACTTTATAACCTGTAAGTTGATAAAAATATAATGCACACTGACTGTCTCAGGCTATTCCAGTGACAGACAAAACACGGATAAATCGCAGTCATTCGCTGGTCAAAAACCTTGTAACTCCATCTGATCTTGATTTTCATAAAATGCTAATATTATAATGCCACATGCATGTCTGACCATATATAAAGCAACAATATTGACTATGTTTTATCATCATCACCAACAGCATCATATAACTCCCTATATATGACCTTAATGTGTTCATACCTGACTAAAACTCAAGTTTCACATTAAATGTGATTACTACTTTTAACAAAATATCCCATTTTGATATGCCATTTGAAGCAATGCATGTTTGTGCAATTTTGTTACTTTAGTGGTTAGTGGCATGCTGTGGGATTTGTTACTTATCAAAACTGTGCCGTGGCAACAAAAAAAAGGTTGGGAAACACTGGATTAATGCAACAACATTGTCAGATTGAAATGATGTAGTGCAGATCTAGATGTGATTGTTTCTGTGCTCTGGATTAGATTGTAGCATATGAATAGTGCTTCACTTGAAGAATGGGCAACAGATTAGATTTCAACTGATGTTGATGTATGACTCTGGACAGAAGCGCAGGCATGAGAGTGAAGAGCACAGTAAGAAGATTTATGGCTACTTTCTGCTCTGTTAATTTAGACACACACACACACACACACACACACACACAGAGAGAGACACACAGGGAGTTAAAGAGACCAATAGTGCCAAAAGCTAGTGCTGTCCCACTCATTCAAGGTGAGAACGGATGTCATGCAAACACATTCATTAACAGCAGAAGGTCCCTGATACATCCCCTAAAAAAGGCTTTTGTGTGTGGTAATGACAGGCATGCCACTCTCTAAAAATACCGTTTCATTTGATGATTTGATGTGTAATATATATGTATGTGTGTGTGTGTGTGTGTGTGTGTGTGTGTGTGTGTGTGTGTGTGTGTGTGTGTGTGTGTGTAATTATTTAAAGGAAATATAAATAGATCAAAGTAAGTAAAGACTTTGTTACAAAAAAATATATTTCAAATTAATGTTGTTCTTTTGAAGTGTGTGTGTGTGTGTGTGTGTGTGTGTTACGTGAAACTGCAGAATGATATTGTCAGTTCAGTAAAAAGATTTGAATATGGTAATGATATAATAAACATATCAATTAAAAAAAGAAATCTGAATTTCAAACCCCAAAATACTCTATCTGTTTATTGATGCACAGCCACAATACATCTAAAATTATTTATTCATTAGGCAATCCAAAAGACTGTTACTAGATCTGTCTATTTTTGCACATGCTATATCAAGTTTTCATGTGGTTTTAATTATCTTTTATTTTAATATTTATTTTGTTTTAATTTAAATTTGTTTTTTTTTTTACTTCTGTCATTTGTTTAAATACAATTTTGCTTTATTTCAGTTTTTAGTAATTTTAGTATTGCACTTCAACTTAAACATATTCATTAAAGTAAGTTGCCAAAGGTGACATTTCTATATTTATTCTATTATTTGAGAATTATCTCAATTGTCAAAAACTATTTTATAATGACACTGCTCCATCCCTAACCCTACCACCAAAATGATTTACTTAATTCAAGAATAATTTTTAACTTTGAAGGTTTTATCGAACTTCCTAAGACCCAACATATAGTTATGTGACTCTCTCTTGCACACACACACACACACACACACACACACACACACACACACACACACACACACACACACACACACACACACCTTTGAACTCACTGGAATGCCTCATGTCCTTTAGCATTTGTTCCAGGTCATTGTCTGGCTTCTTCACACACACCCACTGGCAGTTGAAGGTAAGTGTTTCTGAGGCATTTGAGTGTGTGTGTGTGTGTGTGTGTGTGTGTGTGTGTGTGTGTGTGTGTGTGTGTGTGTGTGTGTGTGTGTGTATGCGTGTATTGAAACACGTGGGCCAAATGTGACCTAACTGTGAGGACAAATGTTTGTACTTTTAGTCAAATACATATATAAGATGTTTAAAGTCCTCATGAAATCTAAATTGACCCTATTTACTTAGTTAGCACATATTAAAGGTCTTAGGGTGAACAATTAATCCGTTCAAGTTAATACACAGAAAAAAATAGTTTGTCTTGGTAATCTTTAATCAAAATCTGAAAAGTAACTTCCGGTCTGGAAACGGCGTTCCTTCTCAGATGATGTCAGTTTGACGGCTTAGGTTTGAAAATGCGTAACCACTCCCCTCCAACCGTTAGTCTGCTATGAGCGCGAGACGGAGAGGAGGAGCGCTGAAGTAAAACCCTGCCCTCTGTTCAATATTCCCTTTCACCTGGAAATACAGCACAGCACTGAAGAAAACTCACTTGCTACTTCCGGTTCACTGGGACTTTATGTAATATTTTATTATACTTTATGTTGTATTGGGCGATACAGTCTTGGACTGCATACTGACACCTACTGGTATGGATGTAGCATCACACAAAACAAGCAAAAGCTTTCAAAAACATTTTCTGATGCCCTATTCACATGTGTATTTGCCACCTATTTATGCTGCATTCAAAACTGTCTTATAATAGGGGGTTTCTGAGACAAAGCATCTGGTATTCAGTTGGTCATGTGATCAATAAGAATAAAATAAAACAGCCTTTTTAGACTCCATGATTACAGCCTTCATCTCATGAGAGTTTTTGATCATTTTAAATGTGTCTGTCTAAAGTACTATTTGAGCATTTTTTTAGGGATTTGTACAGTGGTAAATTGGTGGACAAGAAGTAATTGCCATGTGACTAATCAATCTACCAATCAGTCAATTCTAATGCTTTCTGAAAAAGGAAGACATCAAAGACAGCTAAACTACAGCAGACGTATGGTCTATTTGTGATGTTTGTTTTTTGTTAAGAAAAAAGGATCAGCAGCTGGCATGCATAAAAGTCACATACTGCCCTTTCGCTTTCTAACCTCTAAAATTAATCTGATGGAAACATAATCTACAGCACTGAACTGGCTCTGAAATATATAAATATTTCTAAATCTATATTTCAGTCTGCTAGTGGCCATGACTTCAGACATATTGGGCCCTATTTTAACGATCTGAGTGCATGGTCTGAAGCGCATGGCGCAGGTGTACTTCGGTCGGTGCATCCGGCACATGGTCCAAAAGGGTTGTACTAGTCTCTTAATGAGTCATGGGTGTGTTTTGGGCGTAATATGCAGTAAACCAATCTCCCATTCCCTTTAAAAGCCAGTTCCGCTCTCGCCGTGGCGGATTCAGTATTTACATGGTGGAATTTGCAAGCGGAAAAACTGGACGGAGGAAAAAAAGGAGGAATCCTTTTATTTTTAATATTTGGCATGTTTGTGTGCTGCTGCACGTCCCTGTGTGTGTAATAAGCAGAGTGCATGCGCATTGTGCACCGCCTAAAGGCTCATATTACTTACACACCCTTTAAATAACACAACAAATACTGCGCTATTGACTTTAGACCAGGCTTTTGTTGATCAATGGTGCAGTCGTTTTCACTTCCTCAAAGTAGCAACGCGCCAACAATGCACCTGAACACACCTCGTTTTCAGACCAGCACGCCCATGGGTGAACAGATGGGCGCGAGTGCATTTGCAATTTTAACAATGTGGCTCAGGGTGCGAAAATGATAATGTGTCGGGCTGAAATTAGCAAAAAACACTTGCGTTGCACCTGGCATTGCATTGCGCACATATGATACGTATGATAGGGCCCATTGTATCTACTGGTCAATGGGACTCCACCTTATGGGACTTATGGGTCTGAATTTAAGTGTGGATAATGTTGGCTGCCATTTAAACGTATTGCCAGAAGTAAAAATCAAGAATCCTGCAGAGGAGTATCATAGCATGAGAGCAGAGAACGCAAACACACACTACAGCTACACTAAAGCTCATCATTCCTCAGCTGATGGCTTGTCTAATGGCGTACAGTGAAGTGTGGTTAGTGTAAACACTGTGCGGCTCTCATTACCTGCTCTGGAAATATGATTAGACGTCTTGCGTTACACACAAGAATCCCAGGTCTCACACAACACACACACGTATCTTTTCCTGACAGACTGCAGTTAATCAGCACCGTCTTCCATGCTTTCCTTTTCCTCTAGGAACTTCATTTCAAAACAAATGCATAACAAAAACAATAATCCGAGATGTTATGTCTGAGGCTGTTATGTTTCCGTCTGCACATTGTCAGGCCTGGGATGAATGTCCTTCAAAAGTAAGTCACGGGTGGGATCCGTGGCCTAGTGGCTAGTACACATGACTTGACACAATGAGCTGTGGTGCTCATACCAAATGTGTTCCTTTGAATCTGGTTCTCATAATTTTCATGTCAATAAATGTCACAGTAAAAAGGAAGGACAAGGACATTTTTCCTCAACTAGTATGGTATCTAGTATCTTACCTCCATCCGTGCATGCGGAAGCCAGGACACTGTTCTCCACAGCGCATACACGGCTGCCCCCTGTCCGGATCCTCATCCTCGGTCTGGGAGAGAGAATTACAGATATTTTCAATATTTTTTTATTTCATAATTTATAACCTCCCATTTAAAGCAGTTATGGATTTACCTTGATTTCTGCATAAATTGGTCATAAAAATTGGATCTGAACTAAATCACAATAATTGAAAAAACAAAATAATGATGTCACGTACAATTTCTGTGCAAGGTGCACAAATTTTACAAACAAAGAATGTACGGATGAAATGATTAAATATGTTCTTTGGGTAGTGTATGCAGGTGTGTGGTATAAATACATTCTCTGACATAATATATACGTCCAGCTGACACTGTCCTTTGATGGCGCATGTGTTCTGACCCAAAACATACTAAAAACAACCAGGTGCATAATTCACTCAGATGTTGTTAAAGGGATAGTTCACCCAAAAATCTAAACTCGGTCATAATTTTCTCATTTATGTTGTTCCAAACATATTTTGAAGAATGTTTGGTGACCTTTCACTTCCATTGTATCATAACAATATTGTTAATCTTATTGCAGTATATTAAAACAATTCTATTATTATTTGTTTCTCTCATTAATTATTCATTAATTTATTTGAATATATGAATAGGCCTAGCCTGACGTCATCATACTCAGATTCTAGTCAGAATATGAGTCTGATACTGCTCCATTGGGCTGTGATTATGGGGCGTTTCAACCGAACCAGGAAAGAAAACGCCTCTGCACTCAATTGGATAGACCTACAACCAATCAGAGCAACGGAGTAAGTCTCCGTAAGTTTGTGTGGGCTTATCCATTCATTTATAATTTGCAGTTGTGTGTTTTAAATTCTATTTAAAGGGGTCATGAACTGGCTTTTTTTATACTGTTGTCTGAGGTCAACTTATGACGTGTTTTTTACATTCAGAAACATCATAATGTAAAATAAAAATTACTCCGGAAAATGAAAGAGCGGCATGGGCACACAAATCAGATCTGAACAGTTGCGATGCACAGTGTGGACAGTCAATCATTTTAGATCAGATTCCAATCAGATACACAAATAATCGGATTTGGACTGACAGTGTGAACGTAGCCTAATTTATCCAACAAAACACACAGTACCAAAATGCTGCAATGCAGCACAAGCAGATTTATCCACCGTACAACTCCAATGCAGGCTTGGTTTAGCCTCAAGGTCTTCTGCTTGTTTGTGGGAACAAATAAAGCAATAAAACTGAGAACTTGTTCTTCAAAACCTACAAGTGACGTGTGGGTGTTTGAAATCTTTGACGTGCCTATATACGGCAACACAACAGCCGTAAAACTAAAACACCTGGTTTGCTTTCTCACACATACTGAGGCTGAACCCAGAGTCTTAACATGCTAGCTGCTTTTTGTTCTTCAGATAGAAAGAGACATAAGGACAGAAATTAGTATTTTATATAGAGAAACTTCTATTATAGTATATATAGCATATAGCACTGTACCATGGTACAATTTGTTGAGAACGTATAAGCAAGAAATGAAACCTGTTACACATGTGGGTTAGTACAAAAATAGACAATGCACTTAATTTGACAAAACAAGTTTGTGAATAAGTCATGGTCGATAATTTGAATGTTTTAGTCATGAATAATGCAGTCAAGAAACACTAATAAGCTTTGTGAACTATGAAAGCCCAGTCAGATGAGCGAGTGTGAGGGAGAGACTTCAGCCCGACGGCGGCCTCTCGTCGCCAGGAACGAGAGATCTATGGAAACACGCGTGCTAAAACAAACACCGCCTGTAAGATCAGTGAACTCTAACACTTCACTGAACCGAGACCAGAGCATTGCTATTCACTGCTGAGAGAGAGAGTGGACAGGATCCTTGAGTGTTTTTTTCTTTGCTGAATAGTTAATTGCATTAGCCTGTTTAAAAGAATGAATAGGAGAAGAAGGAATGGTATGAGAAGGGGAGGTATGAGAAAAAAAAAAAAAAAATCGCTTTGTACAGACAAAACTGTAGATAGTCCAAGAGTTCTGAGAAAAAACAAAATTGCCATGTTCACAAATTAAGATTAAGATGGTTATAAACAGAAAAACCTGCCATTCAGGTCCAAAGCTGGCAATGTTCATGGATTTGATTTAATGTACTATTATGAACGGAAAGAATTGAAGACTGCATTGTATAACAGTATAAAAGATAACAATCAATGCATAAATGTGACCCTGAGTCGCACGGGTATATTTGTGGTAAAAGCCAACAATACACTATATGGGACAAAATTTGGTATTTTCTTTTATGCCAAAAATCATTAGGATATTATGTAAAGATCATGTTCCATGAAGATATTTTGTAAATTTCCTATCATGAATATATAAAAAATGTATTATTAGTAGTAATATGCATCGATAGGGACTTGATTTGGACAACTTTAAAGGCAATTTTCTCAATATTTAGATATCTTTGCACCCTCAGATTCCAGACTTTCAAATAGTTGTATCTCAGCCAAATATTGTCCTAACAAACCATACATCAATGGAAAGCGTATGTATTCATTGCTTTAAGCTGATGTATAAATCTCAAATGATATATAAATTCCATGACTGGTTGTGGCCAAGAGTCACAAGTTTTTTTTTTTGTGTGTTGTATTTATAAAATGCATTATTAAACAGATGTGTCAATAACATTTAACCCAGACCAATATACTACAAAATGTAGAATTTGAAAGTTCTCAAAGTGACTCAAGAACTGAAAATAACACAAAGTAATGCAAAAAGGCAAGTAACAAACATACTAAAAGCAACTTAAGTAAGAAAAATAAAACTATGGTTGTTAACGCTTTCCCCGCCAGTGTTTTTAAGCATTCCCAAATGTTTCACGGCCCCAGAATATTTTGTTGTATGAATTTCTGAATATTCAATATATCAAAAGAAAGAACAGATGCTCTGCCTTTAAACAAACAAAAACAAATTATATTTTATTCCATTTTATTCTAGCTACATGTGTTCTTTTTTTAATCAACACTTGAATGTGGGCAAGTTTCATAAAAAAAGCAACATTTCGAGAAAAAAGCTGAGAAAAATCACATTTTTGTCAGTGACTACATCTGGACCGGATTCAGAACGATGATCAAACACAGATGGAGTAGATGGAGTTCATCAACACCCCCAAAAATGGACAGAATTTGAAATCTGAGAAATAGCTGAGAAATCTTTCATATCAAAAGTAACAAAGCACAAAGATTATTGCGATTTTATGGGATGGGAGACGCGCTACAATGATCCGTTCATTCATCAACTGAAAACAGGATATACTAATCGATTCCTTAAGAATCGATATCGGTTCATAAAAATCAATTGAATTGTTTTTTTTACCAAGCCCTAATAATTACAGCTTAAAAGTGTTTAATTACACCTTAAAATAAAGTGTAGTAACACAAGTAAGGGCCAGTTCACACAGAACACTTTTTTGCTGTTAAAAACGAGATAAAATAAGTTAACTTGAGCACCACTTTTATAAAATGTCGTGTCATGCGCGTCTCGAATTGATTGCACGCGACACGAGATGCTGCACAAGACGCGAGAGCAACGGTTAAAGACATCCGTCTAGCGAATGTTTACATTGAAAAACAATGGAAAAGTACAGCAGGGGAATGGAAAAACTCTTTCTGTGTGAACAGCAAGTATGGAAAGTAATGAAAGGAAAGTAATCTAATGCCACCGAAATTACCTGGAACAATTTGTCCCGGGAACTTTTTTCCCAGGAACTCTTTTCTCCCCAGACCATGCGATGGTCTGCATTTCCAACGTATTTTTATGAATGCGCGCAACTTTTTTTTTTTCAGAGCCCACTGGATTTTGTCCTCCACAAATACACTTAATAAAGCCTGAACCTCGTCGTCGGTCCATCGGTCGTATTTTTTAAACTCCATTGTTGATTAGAATAGCAAACAACTCTTACTGCCCTTTGTACCCGGAACTTTATTTAGACCCTGGTCCCTCCGGTTGAAACACACCAAGTACCAGCCCAAAGTCCCTAGTTCCTGGGGAAAGTTCCCACGGTGGAAACGCGGCTTAAATAATAAAAGTGCTAAAAACAACACAGATACGTAAAGTAATAGAGATGTTCCGATACCCTTTTTCCCTTCCTGATTCCGATACCTGGGCTCAGGGTCTCGGCCGATACCGAGTACTGATCCGATACCTGGGCTCAGGGTCTCGGCCGATACAGAGTACTGATCCGATACCTGGGCTCAGGGTCTCGGCCGATACCGAGTACTGATCCGATACCTGGGCTCAGGGTCTCGGCCGATACCGAGTACTGATCCGATACCTGGGCTCAGGGTCTCGGCCGATACCGAGTACTGATCCGATACCTGGGTGTGTATCTGTATATACAGCTGTATACACTACTAGCCCTGTATGAACTGCTAGAATTATTTTATGGTGTGCTTCAGACTTATCCCTTAATAAAACATGAACAAATACATTGTATTTATTACAGTATTTTTATTATCTGACATGCATTTGACAGCAATATTATTTATTTTTCTAAAGCGAAAAAGAACTTCAAATGCAGCCACAAATCTAACACCACAAACTGAAAAGGGTATTTTAGTTTTACAATATGACTGTATAAAAAACAGTGCAACAAATAAATCTAGGAATATAAAAAAATGACAAAATATCTTTACAACAAAACAAGTGAAAAATAAGCAACGACCTAGGCATAATTATTATTATTAGTAGAGACGTATTTTTATTATTATTATTATAATAGAGAGACAGGTAAATCTACTGTACAACAGTAGCCTAATATATTCTGTCAATTTCTTCACGTTAAAACAAACTTTTCACAGACACTAGTATATATTCGGCTGCAGTCTGGAGCCCAGCGCTTAGATAAACACGGAAGCGACTGAACGCAGCTGCGGGTACCGGATATACTCGGGAGTCGGTACTACAGAAATGCTGGTATCATCGCAACAGCGATCTATCTGTTCAACTCAGAGCTCGACGGGCTAGACTGATATCGATTTATTCTAAGATTGTGGCCCAAATGCCAAGTTTTCATAGTTGTTTAAAAAAAACACACACACAAAAAAAACGATTATGTCTGACTCTTCCCATATTTTATATGAGGAATATCAACTTTTGCCATCAAACAGAAGTTTTAAAGTACCATGAACAGATTACGGAAATCTTTTGTTCATCAGTCAGTAAAATGAATAAACCAGAATCTGATTGGTCTAAGCAGGCCTCGGGATTCTGAAGAGACTCGAGTGTTGCACTGAAACTGGATGTTTGTTTTCTCCCCAAGTGGTGTCTATTGTAAGTGTCTTATTATTTGATGTGGATGTGTAGTGATGTGAATTCATGTGAGACCGTAAACGCTGTGAGATTCAAGACAAATTTTGGAAGAAATTCCAACAATAAAGTGAAATTGTATTGAAGTAGTGAAAAAAACAAAAGTTAACATAGTAACCTGAGAAACAAAAGAAGTGAAAAAGGTAAAGACAGATGACGTACAAACCTGATTCGAAAAAAGTTGGGACACTGTACAAATTGTGAATAAAAAAGGAATGCAATAATTTACAAATCTCATAAACTTATATTTTATTCACAATAGAATATTGATAACATATCAAATGTTGAAAGTGAGACATTTTGAAATGTCATGCCAAATATTGGCTCATTTTGGATTTCATGAGAGCTACACATTCCAAAAAAGTTGGGACAGGGAGCAATAAGAGGCCAGAAAAGTTAAATGTACATATAGGGAAAAGCTGGAGGACCAATCTGCAACTTATTAGGTCAATTGGCAACATGATTGGGTATAAAAAGAGCCTCTCAGAGTGGCAGTGTCTCTCAGAAGTCAAGATGGGCAGAGGATCACCAATTCCCCCAATGCTGCGGCCAAAAATACTGGAGCAATATCAGAAAGGAGTTTCTCAGAGAAAAACTGCAAAGAGTTTGAAGTTATCATCATCTACAGTGCATAATATCATCCAAAGATTCAGAGGATCTGGAACAATCTCTGTGCGTAAGGGTCAAGGCCGGAAAACCATACTGGATGCCCGTGATCCTCGGCCCTTAGACGGCACTGCATCACATACAGGAATGCTACTGTAATGGAAATCACAACATGGGCTCAGGAATACTTCCAGAAAACATTGTCGGTGAACACAATCCACCGTGCCATTCGCCGTTGCCGGCTAAAACTCTATAGGTCAAAAAAAGAAGCCATATCTAAACATGATCCAGAAGCGCAGGCGTTTTCTCTGGGCCAAGGCTCATTTAAAATGGACTGTGGCAAAGTGGAAAACTGTTCTGTGGTCAGACCAATCAAAATTTGAAGTTCTTTTTGGAAAACTGTGACACCATGTCATCCGGACTAAAGAGGACAAGGACAACCCAAGTTGTTCTCAGCGCTCAGTTCAGAAGCCTGCATCTCTGATGGGATGGGGTTCATGAGTGCGTGTGGCATGGGCAGCTTACACATCTGGAAAGGCACCATCAATGCTGAAAGGTATATCCAAGTTCTAGAACAACATATGCTCCCATCCAGACGTCGTCTCTTTCAGGGAAGACCTTGCATTTTCCAACATGACAATGCCAGACCACACACTGCATCAATTACAACATCATGGCTGCGTAGAAGAAGGATCCGGGTACTGAAATGGCCAGCCTGCAGTCCAGATCTTTCACCCATAGAAAACATTTGGCGCATCATAAAGAGGAAGATGCCACAAAGAAGACCACAGACAGTTGAGCAACTAGAAGCCTGTATTAGACAAGAATGGGACAACATTCCTATTCCTAAACTTGAGCAACTTGTCTCCTCAGTCCCCAGACGTTTGCAGACTGTTAGAAAAAGAAGAGGAGATGCCACACAGTGGGAAACATGGCCTTGTCCCAACTTTTTTGAGATGTGTTGATGCCATGAAATTTAAAATCAACTTATTTTTCCCTTAAAATTATAATTTTTCTCAGTTTAAACCTTTGATATGTCATCTATGTTGTATTCTGAATAAAATATTGAAATTTGAAACTTCCACATCATTAAATTCTGTTTTTATTCACAATTTGTACAGTGTCCCAACTTCTTTGGAATCGGGTTTGTAAGTACAGTAAATAACAAAAAGAAATGAAAGTGCAGAGCACAATATAAATAAAAATGCAAGTAAGGGAAGTACGTACGAATGTAACAAATGCAAAAGTAGTAAAGCATGCAAGGAAAGCCATTTCATAAAGACAAAACAATGACTTATCTCTCAAAGGTTATTGTGCAGACTACTGTGTAGACATTTGCAGAGAAAAGATCATGTGAAAAAGCATAAATCAAAAGAAATTATGACACGTACAGTGTATGCGGAGAAATATACTATGACCTGAAGTTTTTATGTAAACAAAAAAAACTGGTGTCCCGTCTCTTCACGGTGAGACAGGATGCCCTCCGCGTGTCTTCCTGTCCACACCCTCAAGGGAAATTTCCTCTCGATTGTGACCATGACAGCAGTTACAAGAGGTCAAAAGAGCTCAAAATCACTTTTTTTCCAGTTTTATGAGGCCCACCATCATTGTTTCCTCATGGTCTGTCCTGAGTAGGACATTCTGAATAATAACTATGGCATTTACAAGGGGCTCACGGGCCTGTATGTATGCAAAGATGCTTGCTTGTGACTCCTGGTCAAATTTAAAAGGAACGATAGCTTCTGATCGCCATTCATTTAATTTTAATATACATAACTACAAGATTTATTTCACCGATAAGACCATCTGGTACTAAATCGACACATTACAGAAAGCAGCTTCAGGAAACAAAGAGTTTCCTGTTCTAATCCATTCAAAATATTCTAATCCAATTAGCATCTTCAATGAATATAGGCTTAAGCATGTCCTGATGTTTTTAGGTTATGTCTACTGTTTGTCCGCTTGCGTCCCTGTCTTCCCTTTCCAGATATTTGAGGAACATTTCCTCAACGCGACCTTCGGAAAGGACAACACAAAAAAAACAACAACAACAAAAGACACAATAGGCTACCGTTTTGTAATATTCTTAAAACTGTAGAATACGAGGAATAAAAAGTCTAAATCTGAATGAATCTGTGCTATAATTCGTTCTATTCTTGCAGACTTAAAAACAACATTTCAAGATTAATTTTGCATTAGCCCTTATTTGTTATTTTAGACATGTGCTAAACACGTTATTTTGGGTAAATGTATGCTAAATTTGAATACTAAAACATCTAATTTATTCATTATTATGAAATGATACCTCAACCGTTGTCGTCACCTGCACAGGTAACGGTGACGTAGACACAGATAAGCCACGCCTCCTCAATACAATAGTTAATAAGATCACGAAATATGCCACATTAATAATTGAGGGGGGGATAATAATTGATAACTACACGTGCAGCAGGCAAAACTTGCTTCTGATACAATTAAAAAGAAAAATATCGGAGTGTAAGTTATAATATGTAGCCTATACTCCGTGCCTTGCGATGAAAACAGTCTCCTCAGGTACACAAAAGTAACTTTCGACCATCAAACCAACACGATGGCTTTAAACGACCTTTAAAACGTCAAGCCACGCTGTGTTCGTTCAAATGCCTGAGGACGGACGATAGAAGAGGATCAAATGCCTTTAGATTGTGTTAAAAGCGGGATGCCACGACATGAGAGCAACTCACCGAGCGGTTGGAGCGTCGCTTCTTTGATCCGCGCGTGAACATGTCGGCGGCTGTAACGTCTCGCGCCTCGATTCACGCGAACACTCTCATACGTCCGCTGTAGTTTCCTCGAATCTAACGTAACTTCTTCTCGCTCGTCTTCGGGGTCTGGTTTCTGGCCTGTAGATATCTGTGCTGGCAACAACTCCACAAGAAGTTGCCTGCAAGTACGTCTAACCAGACGGGCTACACCTACAGGACAAGTGTTTAACTGTAGTGTGTCAGGACCACCCCCTACTGTACCTTACACTCTCATCACAACAACCGGTCATCTGTGCGAGAACGAAAACCCCTAACAGACTGCTAAGTGGGGGTTTACATGGGTTTTGGCATTAAAAACAGATTTATTAGTATTGTGTGTAGATTACTAAAGTGTTTTGTGATTATCTATCTATCTATCTATCTATCTATCTGTCTGTCTGTCTGTCTGTCTGTCTGTCTGTCTGTCTGTCTATCTATCTATCTATCTATCTATCTATCTGTCTGTCTGTCTGTCTGTCTGTCTATCTATCTATCTATCTATCTATCTATCTATCTATCTATCTATCTGTCTATCTGTCTGTCTGTCTGTCTGTCTGTCTGTCTGTCTGTCTGTCATCTATCTATCTATCTATCTATCTATCTATCTATCTATCTATCTATCTATCTATCTATCTATCTATCTATCTATCTATCTATCTATCTATCTGTCTGTCTGTCTGTCTGTCTGTCTGTCTGTCTGTCTGTCTGTCTTTGTTCCGTCCATCCATCTATCTATCTATCTATCTATCTATCTATCTATCTATCTATCTATCTATCTATCTATCTATCTATCTATCTGTCTGTCTTTGTTCTATCTGTCTGTCTGTCCGTGTCCGTCCGTCCATCCATCCATCCATCCATCCATCCATCCATCCATCCATCCATC